>JASAND010012260.1:0-26383 GCA_030248195.1 Trissonchulus latispiculum
TCACAGGTAGACTGGAACAGGTAGAATTCCGTCCATACGCCATACGCATAACAAAATTCTAATTGCAATATCACGCTATTCTTTGAAAGTTGGAATTTTTCTTTTGGCATGGCTGGTCGGTCAAACTTTGGGGGCTCCCCCTTTCAAACCTTCTCCCTTTCCCCCTTATATCTTGTACTTTATCCCTTATACAGTGAATCGCTATTTTACTTATTTGTGCTTTTTTAAGTCTGTCCTCTTTTTATTAAATTGTTGGCATTTAATTTAACTTTACAGATTTATTTGCTGCCTTAAATTAAATTAATTAATTAAACTATAGTTAGATAGCATCCTGGGGTTAGCCGGGATAATTTTGTATAGTTAGTCCGCGTCTAAGTTCTGCCCCAACTTTCACCGCCTCAATAAATTTACCCTCAGCAAGATTATAAGCCATGACGAGCCGCCTGGACTTACTAATCTGACTAATCTCCTGTGTGGTCAGGCCAGCGTTCCTCGCGCCAGTCCTGTCAGTGGGTTAAGCGTTCTGTGATTTAAAAATATTACGTTAGGCTGACCAATCTAGCTTCCTAATTTCCTTCTGTTGTAAAACTTCCTGAACCCCACCTCAATAAATTTTTGGGAGCCAAAATACCAAATTTAGGATATATATATATATATATATATATATATATATATATATATAGGTAATTTCATTTATTTTATTTATAGGATTAACTTTATTCCATTTTCGCCCGGGCTTTTGGTCAGAACGGCTTGAACCACTTACGTTTAGCCCTGACCCGGTGACCCGGTTTTCCAGAAAATTTGATAAACTGCCAAAGTTTTGATTTTGCCCCAAAACGCTAAATTTTTGGCTTTCAATGTTCCATGATCACCCCGAAAGTATAACTATGAACGTATGTTTGCTCTAGGTTTTTAAAAAGCATATATTTAAAAGTAGCTGTAGCATTTTCTAAACTTATGCAGAAATGAGTTGACAAAACCAATAATTTATCCGTCTGCTAATGTAGCAGTCTAAAGGGGGGCTTACACTATCAAACTTCCGTTTGACTTTGTCAGATGAAATTTTTCCTCGAACAAAAGTCTGATGAAATTCTCGCGTGTAAACGAGAGTAACTGACTCAGTTCTGACAATGAAATTTTTGTTGGACGAAAATGGAAATTCTGATATCAAATGAAACTGAACAGTCACATTGCTTCATCTTGAAAAGAGCTGGCATGAAGCAACGGAAGCCGAACGGAACCCAGTCGCAAAAGCCTTTCTTGTTTGATGGACAATATAAGCTACAAGTTGGATAAAAATGTTTGCTTGTTCCTTCCGTCTGACAATATCAGTGTATACCAGACTTAAAATACGAGTACTTGTCCAAAAGAGCGAAGAAGGATTCCATTAAAAATTTGGTGTTATTAACTATTGCGTTAAATTATATTAAGTGATTCACTTACTTCAACATTTACCTTGGTTGCAAAACAGTCTGCAAACCATACATGTAGTGTACACTAAATTTATGATTTATACAATCATGAAACCGACAAAGCTAAACAATAATCTGCCAGATACAGACAGATTCAAGTAATATCAACTGCAAAAATGCTCAAGATACAAAAAATAAGCCACCTAATAGTGCACATCGAACAAGAATTAAGCGAATTAATACTGCACATCGAGCAAAAATTTAACCTAAAATTTTAGCTTGGTAAGCCAAACATTTGTAAAATTAGAGGTAAATTCAGAAAACCGGGTCAAGGCCGGGTTGAAGCTATTAGTCAAAACCCGGTCCAAAAAGTGACCGGAACTGACACGGTGACCCGGTGATCCGGTTCCATCTCTGATGGCCACCTCTATGTTATGTATTTAGCACAAAGCATGAATTTCATAAATATACAAGTTTAGCCCTCACAAGTTAAGATCCAGTAAGCTTTGCGGTCTTTAAAAAAATTAATATAGTCAAACTATACTACCTCAATCTTGCTATAATACTATCAAACACTTCTTTATATACATGGGACAAGCATTTAAGTAAGAACTGTTTACGAGCGTACAGGATAGCCAAACAGCTTACCAAATCAGCAATTACACACGGCAAGAACATGACCACAACAAGATCAACCACAGAGAGTCCAAAAAGGAAAATAAACAAATGCTTTGAAGAAAAGGCTTTCCGAGAGAAAAGTAATATCCGAACAATAACGCTCATGATATATAAATTACCAACGGTTCCAAAGGTAAATACAGCGCCATATATGCAGCATAAAACTAACTCAATGTTGCTGAGAGGGGGAAAACCGAAAATTAACTGATTCACCATGGATGAAAAGTTAATTGTATCATTAACCGTTATATTGGGAAAATCAGCAGTGTCGGATGGAAAGGAGAAATTACTAACATCAGCAGAAGCATCCATTTAAGATCTGTAATAAATTTTGTATCTTCTAATCTTTTACAGCAAATTTTGGCATTGACTTCAGAAATAAATAAACATTTAATACAGAATATATGAAATAAAGCATATTAATGTCTTATTTAGTATATCACTTTTACTTGGTCTACAGAGGTATCAGCTTGCATTGTCTTTTATTTACACAGCCTAGTTCAGAGTCAACAGGAGTCGAACTGGGAGGGAACAACACTTGAGAGTTGAGACACTAAGTAGCAAGAGCCCCCAACTTTCCAAGTATATGGTTACAGACGACAAAAACCTAACTTTAGTATAGTCTACAGCCCAACTTAAAATCACTAACGAGAAGAAAATTTATGGGGTAGATTCTGATAGCTAGGAGACCTGGCCAAATAGCACACCTCAGCTGAGGTGCAAATAAACTTTTGAGGCAAAAGCTTAGAGAAGGCGTAGGGCACTGTGAACTGTGCGCTAGCACAGGAAATGCTGGACACATTAGCTAGCTAATAGCTGTATATACTACTAAAATTAGAAACTTGTTATCGTCGCCTAAATGCAAATATGAGAGCTTGGAAACTTCATTACTCTTTTGTATATAAATAAATATCTGACGGATAACGGTTTCTTAGACCATAAAGTACATAAAGTAACAAGTTACCCCTTGAAAAAGGGAATGATACCGCCGTAGTGCTTGAATTTATTGCTTAATTTTCGTTTGTTTTTCATGGTGCGTATTGTTTTACTGTGACATTGGCATCTGAGTGGTTTCAACCAAGACTTGTTTCTGAATTTGCGGTTTCTGAAACAAAGTAATGGCAGTTCGGCTGTCCGGACTTGTTATATATATTGCATGCAGCAGTTTGAATATTGCATTTATTGCCAAAATTTTAAAAAGTAAAAAATCAGCTTGACGAAGGTTTCGATCTGTGTTTCGATCACTTTTACCACTAGAACACCCTGACTTTTTCGAATTATCCGCTAGAGGAAAAAATTATGATTTATCTGTACGCTAATTTTAAACAATTTATTAACAAAGCAAATACTAATGAAACAACCAGTGCTGAATCAATTCCTATTTTCACACGAAACTAATAATTGCAGTCTTAGCTATTTATTGATCTCTTGAAACTTGGACAATCAAATGACAGCCAAATAACGCCCAATTTTCGGTATATGAGAAGGTCAGGCAGTGATCGAACTCTCACTGCGTAACATGTTTTCACCAATGGTCCCCCATTCTGAAAAACTCAACAGCTGGATCTGCATGCCAAGTATAGCCACTGGAACTAGCAAAACAAATTGGCCAGTTCAAAAGTGGGTCCACCTATTGCAAATATTTTTTGCCTTCGGCGAAATAAAAATGAAAGTAACCCTAATAAGTAGAAGACTTGTTAGCTTGACACTGACAGCTGCTGTCAATTTCGCAGGAATCTCCAATGTTAAATTACTCTATTCTAGGTACCTTTTGTGGTCTGTACTATCAAATTTTGTTATATGTATAAAAATGTTAGAATCAAATAGCTGCCAGAATGTTTCGCAGCGAACACTGACTGGAATAAGAAAAAGAGTTTTGGTTTTAGACCGGTAAAACAAAAATACATTGTCTATCCTTTCGAATTCCTGTCAAATGAAAGTTAACCGATACTAATTAGCGCTCACGCTATCTGTCCTTTCATTAAAATGGTTTCCAAAGAACACATTTATCACAAAATGTAGAGACGAATCTAGAAACAAAGGTGAGGATGACAACCATAATTGGTGGGGGGGGGTATTGCGAAGCAGAAACATGAACTTTTATTGTCGCAAATACATTGTTTTCTTGAAGCTCAATTTGGATGGTAAGAATGGCTTTTCTGCAAAAATAAAAGCATTGCTTATGTGTAATGAAGTTAGTAAGATCTGAATCTCGATCCTCTTGAAACTAGATCACACGGAAGGTCAGCACGTCCACTTATCGAAGCAGACTTAAGCACCGGATCTCTGAAAGGTGGTGTTCCAAAATCAGAGATTCCCTGCGGCCAACCTTGGTAGGGGTCTTCTTTGTGAGTTCGTTTAGTGCACTGGATTCCAGCAGATCAGCAAGAGGGGTCAGCACTTGCTTTGACTTGATCGCCGGATTGATGATGAGTCTTCCGATTCCTGACCAGAACTTACCTTGAGTAGTCCTGATCCGATCCTTGGGCTGTGAATTCCTTGTGTGGCTATCGCGCCTGGCTTTCAGAGACAATCGCGCCTCTCTATTCAACTCTGAGACTCTAAGTCTGACACACCAATTATTTATTACGATTTGTACAATTATGCTGGGTACACTTTTTAAGCAAAATAGCAATTACGATACAACAAGTGTTGATACTAGGGGGTCGTTGCAAGCTGTGCAAAACAAATACAATTACAGGTCAGTACAGTGTTCAATTTACTGTACCAGAGTTGCCAGTTACCGTCTTTGGTTTGACTATTAATATTATCCTAATTTAGCATGATATTACCCAATTTATATGTATTCTAGGGACAAGGTTCGGTAGTACCTCTTCTTCTTCTCTTTCTCAAACTCGGTCTCTAATACCTAATTATTACACTGTCTCCAACACTCTGCTAATTAACCACCTATATGCTTTCTCGTGCGCCTATATGCTTGTGCTGTGCGACTCTTTATCCGTTCTTACAAAACGGAATATCAAACTACCAATCAACAAGAAACTACAAACAAACAGTTATTAGCTGAATTAAACCTGGGATCGGTCTATGGGTGAGTCCCCGAATGTTGGACACTGCTTTCCCGAAGGTCCGCTCCAACACCTAGACAGGGTTACTGTACGGAAGTGTCTTTTGAGGAAATGGAGAAAATGGGGGGTTTGCTAGTGCTGCCTTACTTATTCCTAATTAGCAGAATTTAACACAACTACAAAGTTCAATGAATCGGCTGGCTTCTTCTTCTTCACGGATTGGGTATGGCTGTTAAGCCAGAGACACGGGAGAAACGCCTCCCGACATGAAATTGATGGCGAAAACGGTTGAGTTCATGGTGTGGTTGAAAAGAGAAATAGTGTTTTAGCTTTTACCAAGAATTAGGTTTTGGATTTGGCGGTTTTAGGTTTAGCCTCCCACTTTGATCAGGTGGTGCTACGCTCGCTGTCTCTGTCTTAATCCACTACTCGGCAATACAGGCCGTCTATGTACCTTCCAAAACTGACTGGTTCCAACTATCTGACTGACTGACTACTGATTCGACTGATCCGGACTTCTGCGGTCCACCAATAAGCAACTAATTCTGACTATCTGAGAGACACTGGACTGAGATCCACGGGCAGTTCAGATTCGGATAGAGCAGCGTAGCTTCGTCTCCGCACCTGAATCAAATGGGTTAAAACCCATTAGTACAAGATTATGGTGCGGGAATCGAACCCAGCAACCATTACTCGTTCCTTAGCTTTCCAGGCCCAAAAAGTGCATTTTGGGCCCCATTGCACTTGCAAATTGAAGAATTGACTGAAAATCGTTGGTTATTGCCTCTTTGACAATATTAACCGTTTCTGGTAACTTCTTGTCACCAAATGGGCCTTCAAGGCCATTGTTAGTTTGTATTTTCAGAATTTGGTTAAACTTGCCGTAATTTCTTGATCGGAAGCAACGATTCGCAAAGTTTCTACCTTTAGCCCGGCTGGGCCTGATTGAACTTGTAGCTAGACCAAACATTTTTGCAAAACGTACAGAAATGCGCTGTTCGCAACCTATATTCGGACTTCATTTGAATATGCCCTTTCTTTGCACAGACCGGCCTTCTAGGGCCATTTAGAAGTGAAATGCACTGATTCTGACTGGAGTTTGCAAAATCTCATCTCAAATGGGCTCATTTCCCGTGACCAGTTAGTAAGGCCATATATATATATATATATATATATATATATATATATATATATATATATATATATATATATATATATATATATAGATATAGATATGTCTATATATATTATCTTACTTAATTTATTTTATTGTTTTTTTAGCACTGTATAGAAACAGCAGACGCCACGGCTGATAGAAGTTGGAACTACTTCAGACAGATGAAAAACAAGAAAAAATGAAAAAACATTATTTGCTTTTGTTTTTCTTTTGTTCCTTATACATACTTCAATATGTTTTTGTTATGCCTACTTCAATAAAAACTCATGAACTGATAAATAGCAAATTAGATAGAAGTGAATATCTCAAATGAAACCAACTTCTACTATACAGTTAAATAGAAAGGAGAGGCCTATTAATAGAGAAGGCCTCTATTAAGACAAGTCTTAGTAAGCGACAAACAAAAGAGGCGCCGGAAAAATAAATGACTGCAATATGTTGTTTTTACACTACATATATATCCAAATTAGCCCATCCTGCCAGTGCAGTGGCACATGAACTAGATTAGTAGATTAGAGTAGAAAGAAATTATAGAAGTCAGAATAAACAAAGTGGAATGTACTCCCTGTCGGAGTCGTTTTGTCACTATGCTAAGGTCTCACCTAAGCTAACTTTTCACAGAAAAGGATCGTTAGTTTGCCAATTTCGTTATTTTCAATTGCAATGGATAGACGTGTTGTAAAAATGATTGTTTTAGTATAAAATAATGAGGTGATTAAGCTTAATTATTGCTGCAAACTAACACAGAATTAACAAGGAAATTTTAAAAATTTTATGCGAAACCTATCATGTTGCATAATATTATTCGAAAGCTGTTGACGTAGTGGATTCAGTGGTAAAGAAACTAAGCCGATCAATTCGAATAGCTATTACAGAAGTTACTTTTCGCCGTTAAACCATTGGCCAACTTAACTAATTGAATTAATTTGTACACCATTAAGTTCGCCTCGTCAAGAGCTTTCGAATGATATACAACACGACGGGGTTTTCTTAAAATATGACAACTTTCCATGTTAATTTCTAATGTTAAATAACAGCTAGAATTGGCATAATTATATACTATATACATTATCTTGTATCAAAATAGTCGTCTTTGCGTGTGCAATCCATTGCAATTTACAATTATGGGATTGGGTAAATAGCGAACTTTTTCTGTGAAAGGATCGCTTAAACAGCTACAAAGCTTCCTATAGCTTCCACAAAAACCTCTAAGAGTGAAGGATAGAGTCAAGGAATATAGAAATTAATCTTAACATAGAGCATACATTCCATGCATCTTGATAGATAAGATCTGAGTTCCGATTACTACTTTGTTTCGACAATAATTTTTCCAAAGTATTTCCATCCAAGAAGCTATATGAAATCTGATAGTTTGCCAAAAACTAAAATTAAATAATAGCTACCAGCACCTTTATTTACTACACTAGCATTGGAAAAATTCATACTTTCCACATGAAATCGAAATGGGGGCCGGTTTGGGGGCCGTGACCGACACCGGCCCCCGGGGCCGTGTTGGGCCCGGCCCCCTGATTTGGGGAGCCGGGCCGTGGGCCGGCCCCCGAAAACAAAATGGGGGCCGGCCCCACCACCGGCCCCCCGCACAACCCTACCCCTTGGCTATTTTTCGTTACCCCTTGTCCCCGACGGCGACAGGGCTTGTACCTTGTCCGGGTTGGGGGGGCGGGCTTGGACACCCCAGACCCCCCGCGTTAACCTATGTTTTTGATACTTCTTTTGATCAGACTCCGAGAAATCAGTGATTTCACGTGTCGCAAGGCAGCGGCCCAGAATCGTCGACAGTCTTCTTGTGTTGTTCCACGCAATGGCATTTAGGTTCGACGCTCTTGCGTAGGTGGCGTCCTTCAGACTACGCAAGGGGAAGCAGACTTTTAAACGAAGATATATCGGTACGTTGTTGAAGGGCATGATATACATGCCCCAGTTTGGTTATGCGGCTTGCTAGCATCCAGATCAAACCCACAGATTCGTGAGGCTTTTCTGTTGATTAACTCAAGGACACTCATGACGTACGCTGGGGCATTAGTGCATAGTGGCAAACAGTACCCCATTACTTTACGGACTGCTGGCACAGAGATGGCATAGAGCTTTCTTTGACAATATGTCCGGTGGCCCCTCAGCATTCCCAGAGCCACCCAGCACTCAGCTTTAAATGTGAGCAGCCCTCGACAGAGAGTCTATGCAGGTAAGCCAAAACAATTTAACGGCGCCATCGCATGAGACTAGAGTCAATGCGTAATGGTCGGGTTTCCGAGATACCAGTAATCCTTGGGATTTCGACCGATTGAAGTTTGAACTTCATTCGCCAGTCCCAGCTAGACTATTCGACTAGATCGGCCTCCAAAAAAGCAGAAGTGTCACCGCAATGAATTCTGGATGGAATCGGAGCAAACAGTGTTAGCAAGAGTGCATAATTGCACTATTATTAAGAAGAAGAGTAAGCCACTAGGGGGCTTCTCTTCTTGGCATTGCGTAACGGTGCTCCGACCACAATACGCGAATGTTCCCCCGTTTGGGGGGGGGTCGACCAAATCGACATCGCATACCCCCCCACTCATTTGGTGGGGGGCAGCCAAAAAGAGGTCCCCGTTTGGTGGGGGGTAGCCAACAGCCAATCAGATTGCAGAAACCCCCCCTCCGTTTGGTGGGGGGGTAGAGCAGAGGGTTACGGTAGTTTTTGTTCTATTCGCAAAAGGGTCCCCGTTTGGGGGAGGGGTCGCTCAAGCAGGCTAAGTTTCGCTCATTCTGATTGGCTGTTGGCGACCCCCCCCCAAACGGGGACAACTTTTTGTGACCCCCCCCCAAACGGGGACCCCTTTTGCATACCCCCCCCACCAAACGGGGACCTCTTGTGTCGACCCCCCCCCCAAACGGGGACCCTTTTTCAAAAGCCAGAATCAGCCTGCCTACCCCCCCACCAAACGGGGAGGGGGTTTCTGCAATCTGATTGGCTGTTGCCTACCCCCCTCCCCCCCACCAAACGGGGAGGGGGTATGATTTGGCGACCCCCCCCCCCAAACGGGGGAACATTCGCGTATTGTGGTCGGAGCACCGTTACGCAATGCCAAGAAGAGGAGCACACTAGTGGCTTATTCTTCTTCTAATATATAGAAGAAAATCATGGACTCTTGGTGTTAGGTCGTCGAAGCCACTGACTGATATCCGAATCTCCTGAACAGATCGTTAACATAAATCAGAAATGAAGCAGAACCAAATATGGGCCCATGCAGGACCCAAGAGGTGCCATCTTAGGAGAAGATGCATTCGAACCAATCCTAACAACTGCTTTCTGTTGAATAGATAGGCGCTATCAAGCTCATTTTTGCAAATTTGGCTTAACAATAGGTTGTAGTGCAGAGTCGATCGCCTTTGCGGAACCTAGTTTACTGATGTGGAATCGCAGGCCATCCCAGTCATCACGCCTATAACATTGGACGTTGCGAGCCTCAGTTGCTGGAGGATGTTGTTGGGAAGCTATAACGCCAAAATCAAAGCATGATCAGATGATCCAAATGGAGCAAGGCAGGGTTTAAACTTCAATGCAAGTGTACGACTGTCATGGATGTCACTAAGCACTAGGTCTAAGATTGCTGGAGTATCACCCAAACGAGTGCGTTCCGTTATCACATGAACTAGACCATTAACGCTTCAGCGTCAAGCTCGTTTTGGTTAGTTGGACTAGAAAAGCACAGCCAATATTGATTGTGTATTAAAATCTCCAATTACGGCAACTCGACATGAGAAATCGGATGACAAAAAACATCTAAATCTTGGCTAAGTGCTGCAAAACATGCGCTGTCCCGACGTGGCGGACAGTAACAGACGGCCAAAAACACGATAGTCATTTGTATGAGTTTGAAACAAGTGTGTTCAAATTTTGCCAAATTAAGGTACGTACTACGGGGAATAGATTCACGGATGTAAGGGAAGATAAGATACCACCACCGCAACTACCCGAACAGATCCTAGCAAGTTTTAGCCGTCCTTATACATATTCTCTGAAGATGGGTTAAGCTCAGTTTCTGGTGCAAGACGCACCGGATAAGGAAAATTTGAGTCAGAGGTCCGGACCGGACCATACGAGCCAAGTTTTCCTCCGAAGCTTTCTTTGCCTGTCACTCTCGTTCCTTGGCACCCCATTCCTCCCACGCTTTCCCAGACCGGGCCATATTGAGCCTATTGAGCAGCCCTCGACAGAGAGTCTATGCAGGTAAGCCAAAACAATTTAACGGCGCCATCGCATGAGACTAGAGTCAATGCGTAATGGTCGGGTTTCCGAGATACCAGTAATCCCTGGGATTTCGACCGATTGAAGTTTGAACTTCATTCGCCAGTCCCTGGCCCAGTTAGACTATTCGACTGGATCGGCCTCCAAAAAGCAGAAGTGTCACCGCAATGAATTCTGGATGGAATCGGAGCAAACAGTGTTAGGTCGTCGAAGCCACTGACTGATACCCGAATCTCCTGAACAGATCGTTAACATAAATCAGAAATGAAGCAGAACCAAATATGGGCCCATGCAGGAGCCAAGAGGTGCCATCTTAGGAGAAGATGCATTCGAACCAATCCTAACAACTGCTTTCTGTTGAATAGATAGGCGCTATCAAGCTCATTTTTGCAAATTTGGCTTAACAATAGGTTGTAGTGCAGAGTCGATCGCCTTTGCGGAACCTAGTTTACTGATGTGGAATCGCAGGCCATCCCAGTCATCACGCCTATAACATTGGACGTTGCGAGCCTCAGTTGCTGGAGGATGTTGTTGGGAAGCTATAACGCCAAAATCAAAGCATGATCAGATGATCCAAATGGAGCAAGGCAGGGTTTAAACTTCAATGCAAGTGTACGACTGTCATGGATGTCACTAAGCACTAGGTCTAAGATTGCTGGAGTATCACCCAAACGAGTGCGTTCCGTTATCACATGAACTAAACCATTAACGCTTCAGCGTCAAGCTCGTTTTGGTTAGTTGGACTAGAAAAGCACAGCCAATATTGATTGTGTATTAAAATCTCCAATTACGGCAACTCGACATGAGAAATCGGATGACAAAAAACATCTAAATCTTGGCTAAGTGCTGCAAAACATGCGCTGTCCCGACGTGGCGGACAGTAACAGACGGCCAAAAACACGATAGTCATTTGTATGAGTTTGAAACAAGTGTGTTCAAACTTTGCCAAATTAAGGTACGTACTACGGGGAATAGATTCACGGATGTAAGGGAAGATAAGATACCACCACCGCAACTACCCGAACAGATCCTAGCAAGTTTTAGCCATCCTTATACATATTCTCTGAAGATGGGTTAAGCTCAGTTTCTGGTGCAAGACGCACCGGATAAGGCAAATTTGAGTCAGAGGTCCGGACCGGACCATACGAGCCAAGTTTTCCCCCGAAGCTTTCTTTGCCTGTCACTCTCGTTCCTTGGCACCCCATTCCTCCCACGCTTTCCCAGACCGGGCCATATTGAGCCTATTGAGCAGCCCTCGACAGAGAGTCTATGCAGGTAAGCCAAAACAATTTAACGGCGCCATCGCATGAGACTAGAGTCAATGCGTAATGGTCGGGTTTCCGAGATACCAGTAATCCCTGGGATTTCGACCGATTGAAGTTTGAACTTCATTCGCCAGTCCCTGGCCCAGTTAGACTATTCGACTAGATCGGCCTCCAAAAAAGCAGAAGTGTCACCGCAATGAATTCTGGATGGAATCGGAGCAAACAGTGTTTGGTCGTCGAAGCCACTGACTGATATCCGAATCTCCTGAACAGATCGTTAACATAAATCAGAAATGAAGCAGAACCAAATATGGGCCCATGCAGGACCCAAGAGGTGCCATCTTAGGAGAAGATGCATTCGAACCAATCCTAACAACTGCTTTCTGTTGAATAGATAGGCGCTATCAAGCTCATTTTTGCAAATTTGGCTTAACAATAGGTTGTAGTGCAGAGTCGATCGCCTTTGCGGAACCTAGTTTACTGATGTGGAATCGCAGGCCATCCCAGTCATCACGCCTATAACATTGGACGTTGCGAGCCTCAGTTGCTGGAGGATGTTGTTGGGAAGCTATAACGCCAAAATCAAAGCATGATCAGATGATCCAAATGGAGCAAGGCAGGGTTTAAACTTCAATGCAAGTGTACGACTGTCATGGATGTCACTAAGCACTAGGTCTAAGATTGCTGGAGTATCACCCAAACGAGTGCGTTCCGTTATCACATGAACTAAACCATTAACGCTTCAGCGTCAAGCTCGTTTTGGTTAGTTGGACTAGAAAAGCACAGCCAATATTGATTGTGTATTAAAATCTCCAATTACGGCAACTCGACATGAGAAATCGGATGACAAAAAACATCTAAATCTTGGCTAAGTGCTGCAAAACATGCGCTGTCCCGACGTGGCGGACAGTAACAGACGGCCAAAAACACGATAGTCATTTGTATGAGTTTGAAACAAGTGTGTTCAAACTTTGCCAAATTAAGGTACGTACTACGGGGAATAGATTCACGGATGTAAGGGAAGATAAGATACCACCACCGCAACTACCCGAACAGATCCTAGCAAGTTTTAGCCATCCTTATACATATTCTCTGAAGATGGGTTAAGCTCAGTTTCTGGTGCAAGACGCACCGGATAAGGCAAATTTGAGTCAGAGGTCCGGACCGGACCATACGAGCCAAGTTTTCCTCCGAAGCTTTCTTTGCCTGTCACTCTCGTTCCTTGGCACCCCATTCCTCCCACGCTTTCCCAGACCGGGCCATATTGAGCCTATTGAGCAGCCCTCGACAGAGAGTCTATGCAGGTAAGCCAAAACAATTTAACGGCGCCATCGCATGAGACTAGAGTCAATGCGTAATGGTCGGGTTTCCGAGATACCAGTAATCCCTGGGATTTCGACCGATTGAAGTTTGAACTTCATTCGCCAGTCCCTGGCCCAGTTAGACTATTCGACTAGATCGGCCTCCAAAAAAGCAGAAGTGTCACCGCAATGAATTCTGGATGGAATCGGAGCAAACAGTGTTTGGTCGTCGAAGCCACTGACTGATATCCGAATCTCCTGAACAGATCGTTAACATAAATCAGAAATGAAGCAGAACCAAATATGGGCCCATGCAGGACCCAAGAGGTGCCATCTTAGGAGAAGATGCATTCGAACCAATCCTAACAACTGCTTTCTGTTGAATAGATAGGCGCTATCAAGCTCATTTTTGCAAATTTGGCTTAACAACAGGTTGTAGTGCAGAGTCGATCGCCTTTGCGGAACCTAGTTTACTGATGTGGAATCGCAGGCCATCCCAGTCATCACGCCTATAACATTGGACGTTGCGAGCCTCAGTTGCTGGAGGATGTTGTTGGGAAGCTATAACGCCAAAATCAAAGCATGATCAGATGATCCAAATGGAGCAAGGCAGGGTTTAAACTTCAATGCAAGTGTACGACTGTCATGGATGTCACTAAGCACTAGGTCTAAGATTGCTGGAGTATCACCCAAACGAGTACGTTCCGTTATCACATGAACTAAACCATTAACGCTTCAGCGTCAAGCTCGTTTTGGTTAGTTGGACTAGAAAAGCACAGCCAATATTGATTGTGTATTAAAATCTCCAATTACGGCAACTCGACATGAGAAATCGGATGACAAAAAACATCTAAATCTTGGCTAAGTGCTGCAAAACATGCGCTGTCCCGACGTGGCGGACAGTAACAGACGGCCAAAAACACGATAGTCATTTGTATGAGTTTGAAACAAGTGTGTTCAAACTTTGCCAAATTAAGGTACGTACTACGGGGAATAGATTCACGGATGTAAGGGAAGATAAGATACCACCACCACAACTACCCGAACAGATCCTAGCAAGTTTTAGCCATCCTTATACATATTCTCTGAAGATGGGTTAAGCTCAGTTTCTGGTGCAAGACGCACCGGATAAGGCAAATTTGAGTCAGAGGTCCGGACCGGACCATACGAGCCAAGTTTTCCTCCGAAGCTTTCTTTGCCTGTCACTCTCGTTCCTTGGCACCCCATTCCTCCCACGCTTTCCCAGACCGGGCCATAGCACATAGCGTAGCTGCTGCTTGGAGGTTTTCCCGTCGCAAGTTTTTTTAGCCGAAACCAAAGGTAAAGCGAGGCGGAGGTTCGCAACACGCATTGCGAATTTACTCTGTGCATTAGCCATAGAACCAACTATCCCCAACAACTATAGATACGAAAACCGAAAAGAAAATAACCAAAAGGAATCGTCACCAATCAGGCGAAGCAACAGAGCCCCAAAAGACAGGACGCAGCAAACTCTTCTAAACAATATAACTGCACACGTAAACAAACAAATACAACCTGTACACCTAAACACAAATAAGAAAAACCTCTGCAGTTAAACCCCTCTTTAGGAGGGAACCCAGAAAAATCCCATCCAATGATGAAATCGTATTTCGACCAAATCAAAAAGTTGGAGGAAAGACCCTTTGCCGACATCGGGGTAGACCCCCCCAGAATCGGACCCAGTGTTCATGTATGCTGAGAAGTTCTGAACATAGCAGTCAGCTTAATTTATGTTACAAATTGATCTTAAGGCATGAATAAATATATTGAAATGCAAAAAAGGGAGTTTTACAAAAAAGCTTGGTCTGAATAAATATATTGAAATGCCAAAAAGGGAATTTTACAAAAAAGCTTGGTCGTAAATTACCTATCTTTCTAAAAGCAATTTTCGCAACTTTGGTGAAAAAACCAAATTTCTGCGCCAAAAAATCTTGACAATGGCAAAAGATTCCAAGTAACATTGGGTATCGTTTGAAAGCTTCATACATATAGGTGCTGCGTCACTGTGGAGTTAGAAGTTCTAGTTAGGATCTCTATTTTTTTATAATTTGCAGTCAAACTTAATGACCCCCATTTTTGGTCACCAAAAACTATAGAATTTAGCGATTTTCGGCAGTTCGCTAACTTCAAAAATTCATTAAAATTTTTTGAAGGCCTAATTCAAAATTGTAATTTTACAGTGACACAGTGTCTGTTTAGAGGTTTAAGACGATACCAAGCGTTACCCGCACCCGGTATCTCCCACCAGTTTCGAGATTTTTTGGCGCAGAATTATAATAGACACTTTTTCGATTTCCTATGTTTAACACATGCATACCTCTGCTTTGAGATGAATTTTCTCAAGAACCGTAAGAGATCAGACTTAAATTTTATAAACTTGTTAAAATATCCCACTTGGACAATAAAATCTATGAAAACGAGAAAAATCGGAGATGGTCGAAAAAATGTCCCCCAAAGTGGACCAGAATATGTCCACTCTATAGCAATTCTAAACATGTGTGTAAAGTTGTATAGCTTTGCATCTTTCTTACAGCAAAACACTAGAGGGCTCCCTTAGTTTTAAACGATATTTTCCGTGTAGTTATAGTATAAAGTTTGAAAGGAATAGTAATGGAAAAAGCTAAATAAAGCTCAAAAATGACAGAAAAAGCTCAGCTTGTCGTGGATTGAGTTTCTTGATTTAATTGACAGAGATTAATGATTCTTGATTCTTGATTAATTGCCTCGAAGAGAAGGACTTAACACACACCTTTTAGTATAGTAATACGTTCGGAGGGGGCTTGACTCCCTCCCAAATAATTAAAATAAAACGAGAGTAGTTGGTCTTAGGTAGTTTCTTACGTAGAACAACAATAGGTAGTTTTTATTTCTTGCAAAAATACGTAATTCTTAGTATGCACATTATTTAGGCAACAATTGCCCTCCTAACTAGTTTGCGGGGAACAGAGAGTTCCAGTGAGGGAGAGCAATTGTTGCCGGGATTAACGAGCGGCTTCCCTTGTCTACTGGCGAAAGGTCACGCCAAAAGGAAAGAAAGGGGCTTGGAGACAAGGGAGCCGATAAAAATACTAAAACTAAAATTTATTAAATAAGTCGGCCAAACTAGCAGTTAATATTCTGTTTTTCATAATCGGCCCCGAGAGGCCGTCATTTCGTACTATTTCGTTTTTTATTTCATGAAAATTGACTTTTAAGTCTAGAATCTCCCCTTTGGTTACCTTTATGTGTTAACCAAAAAGTCTGCAGTTTCCCAAAATTCAGCTTGGGAAATTCATCAAATAGGGGTCAGTTGGAGGGTCATAATTTCTTTCCCTCGTTAATCTCCCCTCCAACGGACCAGCCGCCTCGCCAGCCCGCGACTGGCACACGCTTTAAGATAGGGAGCTTCCAGAAATTGCTGGAAGCTCCACCAAAATCAAAGGAAATCCGACAGACAAAGCAAACACCAGTGAGCTGTCAGATTGCTGGCAGCTCACTGGAAAATTTCAAACCTTCATCAGTGTTCGTCTGAGTCTCGGCCGAGAGCGGTCGGTTTTTCCCCCCCAACATTAGCACGTCTCCCCGTTGTGCCAGCGTTTTGGTCGGGAATAAAAGGCGTGCTTTCCCCTGTTATTACACGAGTTAAGGCCCTCCTCTGACCCGCACTGGTCAGAGGAGAAGATCTAAGCACACACGACGAACACCGCACGTTGAGGGCCACATGAGCGTACTATGCTCGGCCGAATCTACACCATTAGGAACGCGAGGTTAGTGATTTTAGAAGGCTTTTTTGGCCTAAAACTTACCTTTCGTGGCCTTCGGGCCTTGATTTTAAAATTAATCTTGTTTGACCAAGCCACGGTCTAATTGGCCTTCTATTTTTAGTAGGGGCTTAATGCCCAGTTTTTACCTTTTTTTATCTTGTCGGGGTATTGTCAATGAACTGGGATTCTGATTGGGGACCCACCCCTGAGTTGAGATAGGAGGTCCCTTGGTTACGACCTCATGTTGAGAACTGAGTTAAGTTTAGGGAATAATGCTCCCCACAGCCGGCAATTAGGAATTGCCGGCCGTAATTGTAAACGGTAGGCGCTACTGAAGTCAAGAAACCTTGTCTGTAATTGTGAACTGTAATCTTGTGTAGGTCAGCAACCCAAAACTAATAGGAACTAAAAATTCTGAATCGTTTTTCAAACTATTAATTATCAGGTTGTTTTAAAGGGGAATGGCCGACTTCCCCGTTATTAACTTAATTAATTTAAAGCTGTCCTTAGCGGAAACGTGGTCATGATTTGTTTCTTAGTAATAATTGCCTAAGCAATTATTACTCGTTCGGCTTTCCGCGCCCAAAGTTTTAAACTTCCAACAAAATTTTCCTTCATCAAAGTTCATAACGTTACAAACTTTAAATAAAATCCAGGAAGGCGTAAAGCAAATTTACTTCAGAATTAGGAAAAAATGTGCATACAAATACAATACAATGCAAAAAGTAGATAGGTAATGTTAAGGAGTAGTTAGGCCTCATTATGTTCGTATAATCGTATGTGTAAATATTGTCGTAAACTGTAGTGTGAATGAGACCCCCAAATTTACGTAAGCGGCTCCTTGGGTAAACCCCTCATGGAGTCTGAGGTTCCAAAGCTAGCCCCTTTGGTAGAGTGTGAGTTATGAACCAAAATTGTGCAATTGCGAGTGTGAATGAGGGCATACCATGTAAACCCCCTTTGTCTGATAAGGGTCTTGGAATTGCCGGAATGAATGTAAAGTGTTCAGATATTAGGCAGGAAAAAAAGGGGCCAAATTGAGTAGCAATTTGGGCCCAAAACATAGGTAATTTAAATTCTGTAATAATTGTCGGTTAGCCGTATAACTGCTGTAAAAATGTTAATTTTGGAGTGAAAGGCGTGTGAATCTACATAGAAAATGCTGGTATATTCGGCGATTTAAAATAGGTTTTGCAGCCTAGGGTCACGGGGACCCCGAATTAGGTCTGCCAAATCTGTTGGATTTCCGGTCATCCGTGTAGGTTGCCCTGCGATTAGCGGACGGATGAGCCGCATTCATGGAATCCAGAAATAGCCGAATCAGGATTATAACAAAGAGATGTTTAAATTAATACGGAATTAACCAAAGTTTAGTTTTGTGTGTCAGACATCCGATTAGCGGACTAGTTGTCTATTTGGTTCTAGTTAAGAAAACGTTCGCAGTTTTGCTGTAGTAAGTAGCTGGAGTTTACGCTAACTGGGAAGTGATTGATCAGTATAGCTAGGTCTAGTTAGGACAGGTGTATTAATGGTCTTGTTTAAAAATTACCATGTGCTCACGGTTGCAACGGTAATCGCTTACATTATGGCACTCCTAACCTCCAATGTCAAAGGCCAAAAGATGAGCCAAACTAAAAGAAAAGAAATAAACCCGTGCTGAGATTCGAACTCAGGTCCTCCGGATTAGAAGTCCAGTACTCATCCAGTGAGCTACACGGGTTACTATTAGAACAAGTTCAAGCCAGTATTTATAGGAAAGCAACTTGGTAACCCAGCACGTGTGCAGTTGAGCTAGTACATTACATGCACAAATTACGCCTATGTGAAGGTAAACTTCAACCGTAATTTTCTCGTTAACACCTGGACGGTTTGAGCTGTTTCAAAAAGGAAAATGTTCAGCTCTTCAAACTCTACAAAATGATATAACTTTTAACCCAATTATTCTTCATTACCTAAATAACACAAGCAAGTTAACGTTAACACTGGAGTGTTAAGCCAGCGCAGAACACAATCTGCGCAGGTATTAATTAATTTCAATTAAGTTTTCCTCACTAACTACTGAATATTTTTTGGTACTGTAGGCGTAAAAAATGTCCAGTTTTTCAAGCTCTACAAGAATATGTAACTTTCGTTCGAATTCGTGTTCATCAAAGTTTTGCTAATTTATATACTGATTTTGCACGAGTACTGACATGTGCTCGTGTGAAAGGGTGGTTGTACGTGCGACTTCCACTCGGCTGGCTGCTGGGGTTGCCAGCGCCGGATCGAATAGCGGTTCGGTACGTCCCCTGTTAGGGCCTAGGATAGGTGGGAGGTAGATTTAGAAGTAGAAGTAGTTCGGTAGGTCGGTAAGTAGGGACTGCGTAGAATGGCTGCTGAGACAGTGAGTGAGTGAGTTTTTGCATTTTTGCATAAGCTGATTGAAATTAATTACACGCGAAAAACTCAATCAGAGTCAGCCAGTTAGTTTTATTTTAAGTTAATTAGTTTCTTCCAAACAGGCAAATAAATAATTAATGGGGATTTCACGTTAAATCACCGGGCAGTCTTAAGTTAACTTTAACACTACGCAGGCTTTAACTAGTTAGCATAAGTAAGTAGGTAGGCAACAGTTAAGACAATTATTATAAGTAGTTAGCAAGTGACCATCTTCCAATATCAGAAATTCACTACAAATGCCCATTTTCGTATATATATATATATATATATATGGCCTTACTAACTGGTCACGGGAAATGAGCCCATTTGAGATGAGATTTTGCAAACTCCAGTCAGAATCAGTGCATTTCACTTCTAAATGGCCTTAGAAGGCCGGTCTGTGCAAAGAAAGGGCATATTCAAATGAAGTCCGAATATAGGTTGCGAACAGCGCATTTCTGTACGTTTTGCAAAAATGTTTCGTCTAGCTACAAGTTCAATCAGGCCCAGCCGGGCTAAAGGTAGAAACTTTGCGAATCGTTGCTTCCGGTCAAGAAATTACGGCAAGTTTAACCAAATTCTGAAAATACAAACTAACAATGGCCTTGAAGGCCCATTTGGTGACAAGAAGTTACCAGAAACGGTTAATATTGTCAAAGAGGCAATAACCAACGATTTTCAGTCAATTCTTCAATTTGCAAGTGCAATGGGGCCCAAAATGCACTTTTTGGGCCTGGAAAGCTAAGGAACGAGTAATGGTTGCTGGGTTCGATTCCCGCACCATAATCTTGTACTAATGGGTTTTAACCCATTTGATTCAGGTGCGGAGACGAAGCTACGCTGCTCTATCCGAATCTGAACTGCCCGTGGATCTCAGTCCAGTGTCTCTCAGATAGTCAGAATTAGTTGCTTATTGGTGGACCGCAGAAGTCCGGATCAGTCGAATCAGTAGTCAGTCAGTCAGATAGTTGGAACCAGTCAGTTTTGGAAGGTACATAGACGGCCTGTATTGCCGAGTAGTGGATTAAGACAGAGACAGCGAGCGTAGCACCACCTGATCAAAGTGGGAGGCTAAACCTAAAACCGCCAAATCCAAAACCTAATTCTTGGTAAAAGCTAAAACACTATTTCTCTTTTCAACCACACCATGAACTCAACCGTTTTCGCCATCAATTTCTTGTCGGGAGGCGTTTCTCCCGTGTCTCTGGCTTAACAGCCATACCCAATCCGTGAAGAAGAAGAAGCCAGCCGATTCATTGAACTTTGTAGTTGTGTTAAATTCTGCTAATTAGGAATAAGTAAGGCAACACTAGCAAACCCCCCATTTTCTCCATTTCCTCAAAAGACACTTCCGTACAGTAACCCTGTCTAGGTGTTGGAGCGGACCTTCGGGAAAGCAGTGTCCAACATTCGGGGACTCACCCATAGACCGATCCCAGGTTTAATTCAGCTAATAACTGTTTGTTTGTAGTTTCTTGTTGATTGGTAGTTTGATATTCCGTTTTGTAAGAACGGATAAAGAGTCGCACAGCACAAGCATATAGGCGCACGAGAAAGCATATAGGTGGTTAATTAGCAGAGTGTTGGAGACAGTGTAATAGTTAGGTATTAGAGACCGAGTTTGAGAAAGAGAAGAAGAAGAGGTACTACCGAACCTTGTCCCTAGAATACATATAAATTGGGTAATATCATGCTAAATTAGGATAATATTAATAGTCAAACCAAAGACGGTAACTGGCAACTCTGGTACAGTAAATTGAACACTGTACTGACCTGTAATTGTATTTGTTTTGCACAGCTTGCAACGACCCCCTAGTATCAACACTTGTTGTATCGTAATTGCTATTTTGCTTAAAAAGTGTACCCAGCATAATTGTACAAATCGTAATAAATAATTAGTGTGTCAGACTTAGAGTCTCAGAGTTGAATAGAGAGGCGCGATTGTCTCTGAAAGCCAGGCGCGATAGCCACACAAGGAATTCACAGCCCAAGGATCGGATCAGGACTACTCAAGGTAAGTTCTGGTCAGGAATCGGAAGACTCATCATCAATCCGGCGATCAAGTCAAAGCAAGTGCTGACCCCTCTTGCTGATCTGCTGGAATCCAGTGCACTAAACGAACTCACAAAGAAGACCCCTACCAAGGTTGGCCGCAGGGAATCTCTGATTTTGGAACACCACCTTTCAGAGATCCGGTGCTTAAGTCTGCTTCGATAAGTGGACGTGCTGACCTTCCGTGTGATCTAGTTTCAAGAGGATCGAGATTCAGATCTTACTAACTTCATTACACATAAGCAATGCTTTTATTTTTGCAGAAAAGCCATTCTTACCATCCAAATTGAGCTTCAAGAAAACAATGTATTTGCGACAATAAAAGTTCATGTTTCTGCTTCGCAATACCCCCCCCCCCACCAATTATGGTTGTCATCCTCACCTTTGTTTCTAGATTCGTCTCTACATTTTGTGATAAATGTGTTCTTTGGAAACCATTTTAATGAAAGGACAGATAGCGTGAGCGCTAATTAGTATCGGCTAACTTTCATTTGACAGGAATTCGAAAGGATAGACAATGTATTTTTGTTTTACCGGTCTAAAACCAAAACTCTTTTTCTTATTCCAGTCAGTGTTCGCTGCGAAACATTCTGGCAGCTATTTGATTCTAACATTTTTATACATATAACAAAATTTGATAGTACAGACCACAAAAGGTACCTAGAATAGAGTAATTTAACATTGGAGATTCCTGCGAAATTGACAGCAGCTGTCAGTGTCAAGCTAACAAGTCTTCTACTTATTAGGGTTACTTTCATTTTTATTTCGCCTAAGGCAAAAAAATTTGCAATAGGTGGACCCACTTTTGAACTGGCCAATTTCTTTTGCTAGTTCCAGTGGCTATACTTGGCATGCAGATCCAGCTGTTGAGTTTTTCAGAATGGGGGACCATTGGTGAAAACATGTTACGCAGTGAGAGTTCGATCACTGCCTGACCTTCTCATATACCGAAAATTGGGCGTTATTTGGCTGTCATTTGATTGTCCAAGTTTCAAGAGATCAATAAATAGCTAAGACTGCAATTATTAGTTTCGTGTGAAAATAGGTATTGATTCAGCACTGGTTGTTTCATTAGTATTTGCTTTGTTAATAAATTGTTTAAAATTAGCGTACAGATAAATCATAATTTTTTCCTCTAGCGGATAATTCGAAAAAGTCAGGGTGTTCTAGTGGTAAAAGTGATCGAAACACAGATCGAAACCTTCGTCAAGCTGATTTTTTACTTTTTAAAATTTTGGCAATAAATGCAATATTCAAACTGCTGCATGCAATATATATAACAAGTCCGGACAGCCGAACTGCCATTACTTTGTTTCAGAAACCGCAAATTCAGAAACAAGTCTTGGTTGAAACCACTCAGATGCCAATGTCACAGTAAAACAATACGCACCATGAAAAACAAACGAAAATTAAGCAATAAATTCAAGCACTACGGCGGTATCATTCCCTTTTTCAAGGGGTAACTTGTTACTTTATGTACTTTATGGTCTAAGAAACCGTTATCCGTCAGATATTTATTTATATACAAAAGAGTAATGAAGTTTCCAAGCTCTCATATTTGCATTTAGGCGACGATAACAAGTTTCTAATTTTAGTAGTATATACAGCTATTAGCTAGCTAATGTGTCCAGCATTTCCTGTGCTAGCGCACAGTTCACAGTGCCCTACACCTTCTCTAAGCTTTTGCCTCAAAAGTTTATTTGCACCTCAGCTGAGGTGTGCTATTTGGCCAGGTCTCCTAGCTATCAGAATCTACCCCATAAATTTTCTTCTCGTTAGTGATTTTAAGTTGGGCTGTAGACTATACTAAAGTTAGGTTTTTGTCGTCTGTAACCATATACTTGGAAAGTTGGGGGCTCTTGCTACTTAGTGTCTCAACTCTCAAGTGTTGTTCCCTCCCAGTTCGACTCCTGTTGACTCTGAACTAGGCTGTGTAAATAAAAGACAATGCAAGCTGATACCTCTGTAGACCAAGTAAAAGTGATATACTAAATAAGACATTAATATGCTTTATTTCATATATTCTGTATTAAATGTTTATTTATTTCTGAAGTCAATGCCAAAATTTGCTGTAAAAGATTAGAAGATACAAAATTTATTACAGATCTTAAATGGATGCTTCTGCTGATGTTAGTAATTTCTCCTTTCCATCCGACACTGCTGATTTTCCCAATATAACGGTTAATGATACAATTAACTTTTCATCCATGGTGAATCAGTTAATTTTCGGTTTTCCCCCTCTCAGCAACATTGAGTTAGTTTTATGCTGCATATATGGCGCTGTATTTACCTTTGGAACCGTTGGTAATTTATATATCATGAGCGTTATTGTTCGGATATTACTTTTCTCTCGGAAAGCCTTTTCTTCAAAGCATTTGTTTATTTTCCTTTTTGGACTCTCTGTGGTTGATCTTGTTGTGGTCATGTTCTTGCCGTGTGTAATTGCTGATTTGGTAAGCTGTTTGGCTATCCTGTACGCTCGTAAACAGTTCTTACTTAAATGCTTGTCCCATGTATATAAAGAAGTGTTTGATAGTATTATAGCAAGATTGAGGTAGTATAGTTTAACTATATTAATTTTTTTAAAGACCGCAAAGCTTACTGGATCTTAACTTGTGAGGGCTAAACTTGTATATTTATGAAATTCATGCTTTGTGCTAAATACATAACATAGAGGTGGCCATCAGAGATGGAACCGGATCACCGGGTCACCGTGTCAGTTCCGGTCACTTTTTGGACCGGGTTTTGACTAATAGCTTCAACCCGGCCTTGACCCGGTTTTCTGAATTTACCTCTAATTTTACAAATGTTTGGCTTACCAAGCTAAAATTTTAGGTTAAATTTTTGCTCGATGTGCAGTATTAATTCGCTTAATTCTTGTTCGATGTGCACTATTAGGTGGCTTATTTTTTGTATCTTGAGCATTTTTGCAGTTGATATTACTTGAATCTGTCTGTATCTGGCAGATTATTGTTTAGCTTTGTCGGTTTCATGATTGTATAAATCATAAATTTAGTGTACACTACATGTATGGTTTGCAGACTGTTTTGCAACCAAGGTAAATGTTGAAGTAAGTGAATCACTTAATATAATTTAACGCAATAGTTAATAACACCAAATTTTTAATGGAATCCTTCTCCGCTCTTTTGGACAAGTACTCGTATTTTAAGTCTGGTATACACTGATATTGTCAGACGGAAGGAACAAGCAAACATTTTTATCCAACTTGTAGCTTATATTGTCCATCAAACAAGAAAGGCTTTTGCGACTGGGTTCCGTTCGGCTTCCGTTGCTTCATGCCAGCTCTTTTCAAGATGAAGCAATGTGACTGTTCAGTTTCATTTGATATCAGAATTTCCATTTTCGTCCAACAAAAATTTCATTGTCAGAACTGAGTCAGTTACTCTCGTTTACACGCGAGAATTTCATCAGACTTTTGTTCGAGGAAAAATTTCATCTGACAAAGTCAAACGGAAGTTTGATAGTGTAAGCCCCCCTTTAGACTGCTACATTAGCAGACGGATAAATTATTGGTTTTGTCAACTCATTTCTGCATAAGTTTAGAAAATGCTACAGCTACTTTTAAATATATGCTTTTTAAAAACCTAGAGCAAACATACGTTCATAGTTATACTTTCGGGGTGGTCATGGAACATTGAAAGCCAAAAATTTAGCGTTTTGGGGCAAAATCAAAACTTTGGCAGTTTATCAAATTTTCTGGAAAACCGGGTCACCGGGTCAGGGCTAAACGTAAGTGGGTCAAGCCGTTCTGACCAAAAGCCCGGGCGAAAATGGAATAAAGTTAATCCTATAAATAAAATAAATGAAATTACCTATATATATATATATATATATATATATATATATCCTAAATTTGGTATTTTGGCTCCCAAAAATTTATTGAGGTGGGGGGGTATTGCGAAGCAGAAACATGAACTTTATTGTCGCAAATACATTGTTTTCTTGAAGCTCAATTTGGATGGTAAGAATGGCTTTTCTGCAAAAATAAAAGCATTGCTTATGTGTAATGAAGTTAGTGAGATCTGAATCTCGATCCTCTTTAAAACTAGATCACACGGAAGGTCAGCGCGTCCACTTATCGAAGCAGACTTAAGCACCGGATCTCTGAAAGGTGGTGTTCCAAAATCAGAGATTCCCTGCGGCCAACCTTGGTAGGGTCCTTCTTTGTGAGTTCGTTTAGTGCACTGGATTTCCAGCAGATCAGCAAGAGGGGTCAGCACTTGCTTTGACTTGATCGCCGGATTGATGATGAGTCTTCCGATTCCTGACCAGAACTTACCTTGAGTAGTCCTGATCCGATCCTTGGGCTGTGAATTCCTTGTGTGGCTATCGCGCCTGGCTTTCAGAGACAATCGCGCCTCTCTATTCAACGCTGAGACTCTAAGTCTGACACACCAATTATTTATTACGATTTGTACAATTATGCTGGGTACACTTTTTAAGCAAAATAAAAAAATTTTGATACAACAAGTGTTGATACTAGGGGGTCGTTGCAAGCTGTGCAAAGCAAATACAATTACAGGTCAGTACAGTGTTCAATTTACTGTACCAGAGTTGCCAGTTACCGTCTTTGGTTTGACTATTAATATCCCTAATTTAGCATGATATTACCCGATTGCTTATGGCCCAAGAATAAAGTTCTTTAAAACCAATGCAACTGCTTTTGCTGAAACTTCGAAGACTCTATTTTCACCTATTTTCTACACTATCTCTATTTCTCTGCTAATTAACCACCTATATGCTTTCTCGTGCGCCTATATGCTTGTGCTGTGCGACTCTTTATCCGTTCTTACAAAACGGAATATCAAACTAGCAATCAACAAGAAACTACAAACAAACAGTTATTAGCTGAATTAAACCTGGGATCGGTCTATGGGTGACTCCCCCGAATATTTAGACACTGCTTTCCTAGAGGTCCGCTCCAACACCTGAACAGGATTGCCTGGGCTAGCAGTGTCTTTTGAGGAAATGGAGAAAATGGGGGGTTTTGCTAGTGTTGCCTTACTTATTCCTAATT
>JASAND010012261.1:0-17642 GCA_030248195.1 Trissonchulus latispiculum
GTACTTCGTTCAGTTGTGTGTGCTGGAAAAAACATGCAGTATGTATTTATATAAAAGTAAATCTGCAAATTATTCGTATTATGACATACGCCAATATGAGCCTCGTTGTAGGACAGGCTCGATATGTTAAGCGGTTGCAACTTGTTTTCCTTAATTTACAACCTCCCTACGGAACTCATATGTATTTCACAGGCTAGTTTTTGCTTATGTACAACCTGCCTACGAAGACTCATATGTATTTTACATGCGACGAAGGAGCACTTTTTGTTCTTGTATAGTATATATACGTACATATGTACTTATTATTATATTAGTTTACCACATTATTTACTTTAAGCTGCATTAAATCTCTAGCACCGTTTCAAAAGAAAATATGGTTTACAAAATCAAAAGGTTCAACTGTTTCCATTGTGGTTTTTTACCGATTTTAAAAAAAATTTTCAGCTTCTGGGGGGCTCCGCCCCCCAGAGCCCCGTTGCAAATACGCTTTTCTTTCCTTTCTTCTTTCGATGATATTGCGCTCATTTCGTCCAAATCGACCATACACGTCAGTATCTATTGACTTTTTATCGCTAGAACGACAAAAACCAACTAGGAATAGGCTATATGTAGTAAAAATAGTCGTAAACGCATTTAAAACGCGAAAAATCAATTTTTAGAAAAAACACACATTGTCTTAGAAAAACACACTTTTTCTTAGAAAAACACACTGAAAAGCACGGGTCCGAATTTGAAAAAAAAACCCTGGCCCAGTCTGACTTATTACGGCGCCTTTGAAGCATACTTTTTGGCCATTTTAGCGTTTTGGCCGACTTTGGCCCCCCGCCAAAAAAATTTTTTCCGGCTTCGGGAGGCATAAAACAGCCTATCGGATTATTTTTGTTGCGTACTCAAAGAATATATATGGTTTTCATAGGCAAAAATTTTTCTATCTGTTGTTATTAAAGCTACAAAACCCCCTTACCAGACGTCAAAGCGGAGAACCGGAAAAAAAACATCACTCTCGTAAGCGATTTTTGGCGCAACTTTTTAACGGAAAGTGGTACGGGGATGAAACTTCGCACACATACTAAACTCGACACGTACAATTTTTTGCGCACATAATCTGCGCAGGATCTGCGCAGGAATCTGCGCAGCTTCTGCGCAGCCTTGTTTTACACGGTCATTCGACCATTTTCACTCATATTATAGGGGTCGCTACCGCGACCCCTATGATTCTTAATTTACAACCGACAATATTTAGCATTTTACATGTTCCATGTTGACTCATATTCCTTTCTTTGCTCTTTAGCATTTTTATTTCTTGTTTATCCACTTTTTACATGTCGTTGACATAAAAGCGTTAAACAATCATTAAGCATTATATATGCATTAAATACTCTGACTCACGTGTGTGGTTCTATGGCAAATTGGCTCAGTTCCACCCTGACACCCCTCACACCAGACCGCACCACAGCAAGTTAGGGTAAGTGGTTCTATGATAGAAGCTTAATTTTCCCTCCCACCCCTACCCCACCACAGCACTCTACAGCCACTGTGAGCATGCACTTTTATGACAAAAGTTGCTCAGCTCACATGAGGCTTTCATTTGGTACCAAATTTGTGACCACTTTTGAAAATTTTCATTTTTGACCCAAAATCGCCTAAGACCCCACTCTCTACCGCAGCACAGCATTCTACAGCCATTTTGAGCATGCACTTTTATGAGAAAAGTTGCTCAGCTCACTTGGGGATTTCATTTGGTATATATATACCAAATGTGACCACTTTTGATAATTTTCATTTTCGACCCAAAATCGCCTAAGACCCCCATCCATACCCCAGCACAGCACTCTATAGCTACTTTGAGCATGCACTTTTACGAGAAAAGGTGCTCAGCTCACTTGTGGCTTTCATTTGGTACCAAATTTGACCACTTTTGAAAAATTTTAGTTTTGATCCAAAATCGCCTAAGTCCCCACCCCACCCCACCACAGCACTCTACAGCCACTTTTAGCATTCAGTTCTATGACAAAAGTTTCTCAGCACCCTTAGGGCTTTCATTTTGTAACAAAATTTACCACTTTTTAAAAAATTTTAGTTTTGACCCAAAATCGCCTAAGTCCCCACCCCACCCCCACCACAGCACTCTACAGCCACTTTGAGCATGCAGTTCTATGACAAAGTTGCTCAGCTCGCTTAGGGCTTTCATTTGGTACCAAATTTGACCACTTTTAGAAAAATTTTAGTTTTGACCCAAAATCGCCTAAGTCCCCACCCCACCCCACCACACCACTCTACAGCCACTCTGCGCACGCATTTCTATGACAAAAGTTGCTCAGCTCGCTTAGGGCTTTCATTTGGTACCAAATTTGACCACTTTTGAAAAATTTTAGTTTTGATCCAAAATCGCCTAAGTCCCCACCCCACCCCACCACAGCACTCTACAGCCACTCTGAGCACGCAGTTCTATGACAAAAGTTGCTCAGCTCGCTTAGGGCTTTCATTTGGTACCAAATTTGACCACTTTTGAAAATTTTCATTTTTGACCACATGACCTCCCACCGACCTGACGCTCCAGATGGCAAAGTGGAACCAGCTCAGCAAGATGGGTGGGTCCGACGGCAAAAGAGATGCCAGGAATGAGCTGGGCGAACCAGAAAACCCCTATAGACAAAGTTTTGAGAGGCTAAGTACAGTCCTATATGGTGTTCCCGGAAGTCGGTACTGACCGGACCCTCCAGACGGCAAATTGGAACCAGCCCAGCAAGATGGGTGGGTCGGACGGCAAAATGGAGACGGGAATAAGCATGGCGCACAAGATAACCCCTATAGACAAAGTTGAGAGGCCAAGTAAAGCCTACTATGGACCTCCCGGAAGCGGTTACCGACCTGACCACTCAAACGGCCAAGTGGAACCAGCCCAGCAAATTGGGTGAATCAGGCAGCAAACCTGATAGCGGGAATCGATTCTCCGTCCCAAAAAACCTTTATATGCAAGATTTGAGAAGTCTATCTTGAAAAATAAGCGAAAAAACTAAGTTCAAAGTCGGACACAACATTCACCAACTTTGGCGGGCCACTGTGGCGCTGTGGCGCAACATATCAAAAATCCGACTTCAAACGTCATAATCCGGATATATGTCCTTATCAACCATATATAACTTGTCTGGTTTGTATTTGCACAAAGAGCTGGAAAGAAGCTAATCCCAGGCAAACTTTTGGCCATTTCGACGTTCTGAGCCGACTTTGTGGCGCCACTGTGGCGCTGCGGCTACTGTGGCACGGCGGCGACCACATACTATCGAAAGTCAGTAACTTATATATATTGATGATATACCGCAATAGGTGCCTGAACTTCGCTACATTCTGTGAAAGAGGCTACAAAATGGTGACATACGAGGGTAAAACGGAGACACCGGAAAAAAAACATCGCCGGCATAACTGCCGGCAGGTGCAACGTTTTTAACGGTAGGTGTTAGGGGATGAAATTTTCCAATTATACTAAACTCGACACGGACTTCCTTTTGCGCACAAAATTTGCGCAGGATTTGCGCAAATCTGCGCAGCCTCTGGCAGCGCCTCTGAAGGCAGTCATTGGGGCGTTTTGACTCATACTATAGGGGTCCGCACCGCGACCCCTATGATATCCAACGTACGATTTTTGGACAAAAATGAAATATTCTCACTTAAGCCCTAAAACTGGCACAAACTGATTCTGGCTTATTTTTCGGGGGGGACGCCCCCCCATTCGGCGACCTCACCGCCATTCGGGGTTCCCCCCCCCCCCCCATGAAAACCCCCCATAAATTCCGACCTCTACCAAACCCCAAAAATTACCAGATTTTATTATTTTTACCTAAATTTTCAAAAATTTTTCCGAATTACTAGGATTTTTACCTGAATTTTCACTGTTTTGTGCAAAAACTACAACCTGTATATGTTACTTAAAATTAGTCCATTTTTAGCTATTTTTTTGCAGTTTTACGCAAAAACCATAAAATTCGAAAAAAATTTTTCCAAAAAATGTCCCCATTTTAGGGTGAGCCCCCCCCCCCTCGTAATGGGGAAGTTCTATAAAAAATGCCAAGGGATAAGCCAGGAACAGAGCTATTTTTACTGTATTTTTAGCATTTTTGGCCCATTTTATTTCCCCGGTTTTGAACCTCACACCGCAAGTGGGGGTCCTAACCTATATTTTTGCCCTGAAAAAAGCCCCAACTTCCCCAGGTAACACTCATGCCTGTACGGCTGAGAATACGGGAATGTTCACCGGCACTTCAAGTTCTGTTACTGGACGGAGATATCTCAAAGGACACCCTTTATCTTGCGGGACCACCGTACACCATTGGCTTAGCCATAGCTCAATTTCAGGGGGACAAACCAAGGAATATTCAAAAGTTAATTGCGACAATTAAAAGCGGAACTAGTTTTTTAGCTACATAATTCGTTTTAAGTAAACTATTAATTTTAAGAAATAATAGAAAATTAGAACGCTACTGTTGATTGATTTGCGCAACTGAAAGAGCCAAGTGGGGGACTGGTCCCAGTTGACGAATTGTTTAGATCGTATGCATGAAATGAATTTTTCTGGACAGATTTTTTGTCTCCTGTGGCGAGTCACGATAGAAAGGTGATCTGTACGTAGTCTAAGCAGTTGGTTTAAATAACAGAAAACGTCATCCACATTATTTAGTCTGTGAAATCTAAGAGATTGAGAGGGATAGTGACCAAAAAACAGAGGGCAACCCAATTTCGAGGGGGGCATGTCCCCTCCCCCCTCTGGCTGCGCGCGCAAGTACACTGTGTATATATCTACAACTCTATAAGCTATACGTATAAGTTTCCCATAACACAATCGCTGAAGATTAACCACACAGCACCGCAATAGTGATCTGTAAGCATTGCTTTTTCCAAGACTAAAAATACGTAAGGAATGCGAAGAACACATTAAGTCTCAGTTAAGGCACCATCAAGCAGAAATCGCATGTGTGAGAGGTTGGTGGGTCTCTCCGACTGAAAACTCCCCTAAGTACCATTTTAGCAAGCTACACAGCGGGGTTGTCAAAAGAATTAAACTTGGACAGTGAAGGTCAAACTGTGTCAACTTCTCTCTAATTATAGTAAAGATTTAGATCTGCAGAGGCCCCGTCTCATTTCTTCCTCTAGGGGATTCTGGATCACACAGAGTCACGTAACTTAAACTCCAAATATCAGATTGGAAAAAGTACGGATACAGTTGAGTTATCAGTCTGTAATTTCTGAATAAATGTAATGCCATGGTATCTCAATCTCAAACTCCCAACATAAAATAGCGGAGTTGGAGGTCGAGCAGTTTCGCATTACACGATTTATTTTAGGAAATTATACACATACACTAGAGCTTGTGAAATTAAAATTCAGTAACTAACTCATATAGATCGATTGGTGAAGATTTCTCGGCCAGTGTTTACAAAGCCACAAAAGCACCTAAAGACAAAACACGTAACTATAACACATATATACAGACACACATAATTATCTAACACCAGACGTGCCTGGGGTTTTTTACTGGGGATGGGGGCTGGGACCCCCCCACTTTTTTAGGGTTCCCCCCACTCGACCTCTTCCCCCCACTTTTTTGGGCTTCCCCCAACTCACCCCTAAGTGCCTAGAAACTGCCAAATTTTAGGATTTTTTGGTCAAAAATCGTGTATTTGGTGCCAAAACTTTGAGTACTTTTGCGCTTAGTTATATCAGTATAAGTGGGGAAACAAGCATTTATACTGTATAATATGTTTAGAGTTCCTAGCCATTTTATTTACCTCCCCACGCACACTCCCACTAGTGGGGGGGGGAGGCGTCGTCCCCCAACTCTTCCCTCCCCCCCCACTTATTTTTGCCTAGAAAAACCGCAGCGTGCTGGAGACGAATCTGAGGAGGTAGTTGGAGACAGGTTCAGATTTTTCCGAGGGGTTTGCAAAAATGAGCCGCATAGCAGAAACCCAAACCGAAAGTCACAAAAAATGCTTGGATTTAGGTTAAAACTACAAATGGTCAGGTTTAAGAATCTCCGAGCGAATGCAGAAAATTTTTGAAAATTTTTCCTGTTTTTGGCAAGATTTGACACACCCTAAAAACTACCTTGGGGGAAACAGAAAACCCCGGGAAGGAGCGTTTTGGAGGGGGAGGCAATTTCGAGGAGTGGTCAATTTCTGGGAAAGAAACCCCTAAAAACACCCTAGTTGGAGAAAACAGAGAGGGAGTGTATATATATTATATATATACGTATATACATACATTAGATAATAGATTACAATACATACCACATGAGTAAAGTCGAGACCAGCAATTTCTGTACGGATTGAAAAGCTACGTACTACATGCTTGCGTCGCTAATGCTATTGGGAGATTCAGATTTCCAAATTAAATTCTTCATCCTAATTCTAAGCACTACTGTTTGCAACGCACTTTCAGACTCATTCAGGAGTTGACGTACAGCAGGATGGTCTAAATTGTCCTGATTACGCAAAACTGCAGCACAGTTTAAATAAGAGGGTCCTCCTAAAACAAGAATTCTATACAGTACATACGTGCAATGATATTTAACCTGTGAAGAACTTCTTAATCACAAATTGTTAAAAAAGTTTCATAGATTTGAAGAAGTTAAAGTATATACGTCCTAAGGATGCGTATACTGTTTAGTCAAATCTCCCAAGCTTAGGTTTAGCAACTTTGAATTTGAGTGGTGTGGGGTTGTAAAAGGATGAAGACAAGCTCATATGAACATGTACACAAAACACGAATCCATACCAGACTTTTTGCTTTTCCATTCGTCTACAAGTACGAACGAGTATATACACGTATACACCATGTAACTCAATGATGACCTGGACTTGTAAACGGTTAAACATTAAATTGGGTGCATAGGTAGCTTAGGGCATGGCACATCAACATAGATACGTTTCGTATATATACCTATTACGATGTCGCAGCGTGGTTGCGCGGCAGTAGGGTGCTGCTGAAGTACAGCACGGCCTATAACCGTTATATGATAGGTTGCAACCGTCTGAAATTTTGCATTCTGCAAATTCTGCGGGAAAATTGGCAATGCGAGATAAAACGATTGAAGTAAGCTTACGTAGTATATATTTCAAAATTATATAGCATGCTGGCCTAGAAATCTTACGAATGTAGAGTTTATATGGAGTGGAACATGAGTGTCCGCGAATATATGAGTTGTTCAGCGAAGCTGGTCCATATTAGTGCGCTTTTAACCTAGTCCTCTTGTCATTTACAACCCACCCCTTCCATATTAACGTTTTAAAACCTAGTCCTATGTCCGCTTAAAACCCAATGTCACCCATATTGCATTTTTCATGCTCCATCGGAGCATTTTTGTTCTTGTAATATATATATATATATATATATATATATATATATATATATATATATATATATATATATACAAGTAAAAAAATGCTCCGCACAAAAGAGGATAATATGTGTGTGTTGGATATGTCTATATATATATACAAGGCCGCACCCAGGGGGGGGGGGTTAAAGGGGTCTAGACCCCCCTTTTGGGATGACAAAATGGAAAATTTTTGATATTTTTACGGCAAAAACAGCTATTTATAAAAAATTTTTGCGCCTTCGGCGCGAACATTTCCTTTTTGAAAGAAATAAACGTCCAATGTACTGTTTTTTGGCAAAAATGCAAAAGTTCTTCAACTTCTGAGGGGCTCCGCCCCCCAGACCCCCCTTGCGTTTGACCTTGGACCCCCCCCTTTCAAAATCCTGGGTGCGGTCCTGTATATATATATATATATGTATATCCTTTAAATTCCGGTTGAAGAAGTAAAGACAAAAGTTTCATAGGCACGTGACGTTATTTGGCACAGCAAGCTTGGGTGGGTGACTCCATGACAAAAAGTTGCTCAGCACGCTCAGGGCTTTCATTTGATACCAAATTTGATCACTTTCGAAAAATTTTATTTTTGACCCAAAATCGCATAAGTCCCCACCCCACTAAACAACAGCACTCTACAGCCACTTTGGGTATGCAGTTCTATGACAAAAGTTGCTCAGCTCACTTAGGGCTTTTATTTGATACTAAATTTGACCACTTGAAAAACTTTATTTTCGACCACTTGACCTCCGCCCCACCCGACTGACCCTTCAAACGGCAAACTGGTACCAGCTCAGCAAAATAGGTACATCGGACGGCAAAACGAATATATACCGGGAATGAGCTGGGCACACCAAAAAACCCTATAGACAAAGTTTTGAGAGGCCAGGTAGAGCCTTCTATGGACCTCCAGGAAGCGGTTTCCGACTTGACCCTCCCGACGGCAAAGTGGAACCAGCCCAGCAATATGGGTGGGTCTGACGGTAAAACTGACTGCGGGAATCGATTCTCCGTGCCAAAAAACCATTGTATGGAAGATTTGAGCTTTCAAAGTTGAATAGATATATAGCGAGAAATTTCGATGTTTCATTTTTCGAATTTTCGCCATTTTTGACGGGCCACTGTGGTCGCTAGGGAAGTGATAGAGTAACGCAACCTGGACCGTTAGTTAGATCAATATATTATGTAATTTCTGAATATAAAAGATCAGCTTCAGCTCGTAACGTTCGACCTGAGCGACGACCACAATAATGGTCACTTCGCTATGAGGCGATTTTGCGGAGCCACTGCGGCGCTGTGGCGCAGCTGCGGCGCAAAAAAGTTGTGATTCTTAAATTCTTTAGAGGGTATTATAGCAAGGTTCACAAAAAAAATCAAAAATCGAATTTTTGCTGGCAATTTCGCAAATGAAGTCCGATCGAAAAACTTTCGGTACGTATGGAACGGTAGTGACCCCCTCTACATATGGTGCAAATTTCATGCCGGTAGCCCTCGTGTAGCGTGAGTAATAAAAAATTTTTGTGATTTTTTTGTGAACGAATTCACAAAAAAAATCACTCGTTCACAAAAAAATCATCACCGGATCCGATCTCAGGATATAGCTAGGAAATTTTTCTTTTCGTGCATAAATAGAGCATAGTCCATAGTGTTATTACGTAAAAAAATTTGGACCCCCAAGTTTTTTTTGCACAGGCTGAACTTCGAATTTTGGTTCTCGGCCCCCGGGTCCAAAGTGGCTACCCAGACCAATGTGCTTGACCTTTATTATTGATAAAAGGAAGCTAGGAATCCACTTATTTTGTGTTCTATTGCTCTAGTAAGCACAGAACAAACAATTTGGCGGAGTAATTTCGTATCTGGAATGGTCACGTGACTTGGCCTAGGGTCACGTGACCTGGGTCGGGGTCACGTGACTGACCAAAAATTTTATTTCAAGGTCCCAGAAGCCTAAACACTCGCCTATATAGGTTTTTCGGTGCGTAGAATTCAAATTTGGCATTAGTTTTTAGGTAGCCTTTGCCCAGATAGGTGATCCCGACCACCCTCTGGGTCCGGAGGGTCCGGGCCGGGTCCATCGGCCGGACCGTCTGCCAGAAGGGGGTTGAGGTACTTAAAACATGCTCTATATATGTTTTCCGGGTGGCTGAGCTCGAATTTGGCATTAGTTTACCCTAGCGGTTGCCCCAGAGGCATTTTACAAAAAGTTGATAGTGATTTTTCTTTTGTGAACTTGTTCACAAAAAAATCACCCACCGGTGGCGAACCCAGAGGACCTGGCAGGGAATCCAATATATGGTTGGATAGCTTAGAGTTAGGACATGTCACATGCATAATATGGGGTACCTGCGCAAAGTCCATAGTGAGTACCAGCAAAAATTTCAATTTTGGTCCGGAGTTGTCCGAGGGTCCGATTTTGGGTGGGTCGACTATTTTGGGCACCCTAGTCGGAGGAGTTGAGCCTCGGCAGCCAAACTTACATATGTTGGGGTTGGGACTTGTGGCTATTACCATGCAAAAATTTTCCGGCTGCGGCTTGTTGTTAGCCGTCTAGGTGGGTGATTTTTTTTTGTGAATTTTCGGGGTGATTTTTTTTGTGAACCTTGCTATACTCAGGGTATTTTTTAGGGATTTTTTTCGGGGTGGGGCTTCCCGGAGGGGGCGATTTCGGGGGGGGGAGGCATTTTCGGGGGGGGGGGGAAGGTCAAATTCGGGGGGGGGCCCCGCCCCCCCCCTGTAAAAAATACCCTGCTACTAGACCCTATAGCCCTTTAGGTTGGCCCACCGCTGCAGTCCACGTGAAAGCGGCGAACATTACGTATGTACAATACAACCATCAAATAGGAGAAAGATACGATAGACGATACGAATAGACGAAAGAAAGAAAGTTGTCACTACAGCACCACAGACCCGAAAAATTCGGGCCTGAGGTGGGGATCGAACCCACAACCTTCGGTTAACTAGACCGACGCTCTACCGTTTGAGCCACCCAGGCACAATCGAACCAAGCTTAAGTTTGAATTCGTTCCCAAACTGTAGTGACACGTTTTTAAATGGGCATATAGCCCTGCCAAAGACACACACCCCGCGAGACAAGCTCAAGCTGACAGGTGGTGCACGATGGCTGTAGAAAGATACAAGATAATAGACGAAAGAAAGAAAGTTGTCACTACAGCACCACAGACCCGAAAAATTCGGGCCTGAGGTGGGGATCGAACCCACAACCTTCGGTTAACTAGACCGACGCTCTACCGATTAAGCTACCCAGGCACAATCGAACCAAGCTTAAGTTTGAATTCGTTCCCAAACTGTAGTGACACGTTTTTGAATGGGCATGTAGCCCTGCCAAAGACACACACCCCGCGAGACAAGCTCGAGCTGACAGGTGGTGCACGATGGCTGTAGAAAGATACAAGATAATAGACGAAAGAAAGAAAGTTGTCACTACAGCATCACAGACCCGAAAAATTCGGGCCTGAGGTGGGGATCGAACCCACAACCTTCGGTTAACTAGACCGACGCTCTACCGATTGAGCCACCCAGGCACAATCGAACCAAGCTTATTGAATTCGTTTGAAACCGGAAATAAAACATCGCCGACATAACCGCGGTCCGGGGCGCAACTTTTCAACGGTAAGTGATACGGCCTGAAACTTCCCAGATATACTAAACTCGATGTGCTCTACAATTTGCGCATGAAATCTGCGCAGCTTATTATACCGCCGGAGGCGGTATACTTGTAATGGGTTGACCCATCTGAATTCATACGTTTTGCATGTAAATTGCTTGGCGCGGAGGATTTCCGTCGTATCTTCAACACATGTCCCTGTTACGCAGGTTTTTTTGCCCAACAATTTTTCTACGATTTTGCAATTTTTAGAGCTTCATTACATTCAATTTAGTTAATTTTCAACTCCCTGTAAATTGTTTTATAAACGATCACTCTCTGCCTTTTCTCATATTACCGAAAATCGGGCGTTATTTGCCTGTCACTTGATTGGCAGAGGTTTAACAGATCAATAAACAGCTAAAACTGATGGTACAATTTTCGTGGGCAAAGACTGATTTTGCGCTTGCACTGTATTTATTTCATTTGTTTTGCTTTGCTTCAGAATTTAGATAAAATAAATTGTTTAAAATAAACATATATAGATAAATGATAACTTTCTCTCTCGCTGTTTACTCGATTAAATCTCCATAGTCAGAGTAGTGTAGTGGCTAGGGTGTCCGCTTGGCACTGTTACGGTCACAGATCGAATCCTTCTTCCAGTATAATTTTAGTTTCACAATTGGCAGTGGCAAATGGCAATAAAATACTCCCATTCTTTTGTCTCAGAAACGGTAAATGTCGGGGAGTTGAAACAAGTCAAAAGCTAACGTCACCGTACACTAGAACAGTATGATGAAAACAAACAAAACGTTGAACACAAAAATCCCAAACTCTACGGCGGTATTATTGCCCTTTTAAGGGGTAACTTGTTTTACACTGTCTCCAGCCACTTTTCACACATATTATAGGTGTGATACTTTCAAGCACTTTTCCATCATTATTGCTTTTGCGAAACTGCCAACCAAATCCAATGCCAGTTCCAAAAACAAAAACTCCAACTCGAGTATATAAATACATATATATAATTTCAAATCATACGCCTACCTGCTTCACCAAATGACGATGGGCCCACAAGCACAGATTGCAAACGAAAATTAACTTCCATTGCCTTCCAAACTAAAATATCCAACCAGATTCGTCAAAATAAGGAAGTCACAACCCCCGGATCAGGATACACCTAAGATTTGTAGAAGACCTAGTTCCTCTTACCCATTTCAATTGTTATGGCAGAACTCGCAGTTTTGGAATTAATTAGGTAACAGGAATTTGGGGTGGGAGAGGTCCCTCTCAAACATTCAGGGTATTTTTCCTGGAGGGGTGGGAAAGAAATATTCGCGGGAGGGGAGATACTTTGCAAAAATGAGCGAAAACTTGGTATATATACACACACACACACACACACACACACACACACACACACACACACACACACACACACACACACACACACACACACACACACACACACACACACACACACACACACACACACACACACACACACACACACACACACACACACACACACACACACACACACACACACACACACACACACACACACACACACACACACACACACACACACACACACACACACACACACACACACACACACACACACACACACACACACACACACACACACACACACACACACACACACACACACACACACACACACACACACACACACACACACACACACACACACACACACACACACACACACACACACACACACACACACACACACACACACACACACACACACACACACACACACACACACACACACACACACACACACACACACACACACACACACACACACACACACACACACACACACACACACACACACACACACACACACACACACACACACACACACACACACACACACACACACACACACACACACACACACACACACACACACACACACACACACACACACACACACACACAATATGGGTGTAAATGCGTCTGCGCGGCCCCCTGGAGACAGTGTTGGCCTGGTGCCAGCTAATTAGAGGTCCGGGAGGGGTAAAAATGTTACCATCGTAAAGTATATACTCGAGTAGTACTACAAGTACCACCATACTTTTGGTTAAAATTCCGAACTTCGAAATTTTGCACTAGGCGGGAGTTACCGTGCGTTTGTTTTTTTCTCGGTTAATAAAGCTTTTCGGAAGTGCTTATGTCAGCGCAGTGTTGGAACGATATGGGCATTTTGGTCCTATACTACTATTATATGTTGGTAGGCAGGGTCCTCCCATGCAACCTTTTTTGGTCATTTTGGCACACTGCCAATTTTGGCTCTGTGCCAAGGCCCCAAAGTCGGACTTTCGCTATTTTGGCACTTCGGTTGTGATCGACTTTTTTTCACAGGTTAGCAGCTAGATCGGTTTGGTTTGTTTTATTTGAATATTTCGGACTATGCGCGGAATGTAACGAGGGGGATTTTTTAATTTCGCTCTGTAGCTTTCAGGAGATGGGCCCAAACTTTGCATTTTTTCACCTGTTTTGGCGAAAAGTTTCTAAGTCCCACTTTTACTAGAAATGGCCTAAAAGTCACTAAAAATGGCGTTTTTCGGCCTTGGGGTGGTATGCATATATAGTAAATCGGGGTCGCTGAAAACGATGAGTATACTGCCGATACCGACCGAAGTGACCACTGGTCAGCATGGCTCCCGTGGTTCCTCGCCCAGGGTCAAAGTAGGGAAAACTCACTATAAACAGCATTTTTCGGCGTTTTGGTTCGGGGCATATATAGTAAATCGACTACGCTCGTTTCGGTGGGCATATTGCCGAAATCGAGGGAAGTGACCAGTGGTCACTACGGTCTATGGGGCCTATTGACCAGTGGTCAAACCCCTTAAAACGACGTTTTTCGGCGTTTTGGTTGGGGGCACATATAGTAAATCGACTACGCTCGTTTCAATGGGCGTATTGCCGAAATCGAGGGAAGTGACCAGTGGTCACTACGGTCAATGGGGCCTATTGACCAGTGGTCAAACCCCTTAAAACGGCGTTTTTCGGCGTTTTGGTTGGGGGCACATATAGTAAATCGACTACGCTCGTTTCAGTGGGCATATTGCCGAAATCGAGGGAAGTGACCAGTGGTCACTACGGTCTATGGGGCCTATTGACCAGTGGTCAAACCCCTTAAAACGACGTTTTTCGGCGTTTTGGTTGGGGGCACATATAGTAAATCGACTACGCTCGTTTCAATGGGCGTATTGCCGAAATCGAGGGAAGTGACCAGTGGTCACTACGGTCTATGGGGCCTATTGACCAGTGGTCAAACCCCTTAGAACGGCGTTTTTCGGCGTTTTGGTTGGGGGCACATATAGTAAATCGACTACGCTCGTTTCAATGGGCATATTGCCGAAATCGAGGGAAGTGACCAGTGGTCACTACGGTCTATGGGGCCTACTGACCACTGGTCAAACCCCTTAAAACGGCGTTTTTCGGCGTTTTGGTTGGGGGCACATATACAGTACAGCTCATTTCAAAGTGCGTTTGAAGCGAAGTTCCATATCTGGCGAAATGTCGCGAGCGCACGCGAAATTCGCGAAAGGCTTTGCGACATTCGTGTAGATTTTTCGCGATATGTCGTACGAAAATCTGAATTTCGCGAAGTCGCATGCGAAGTTCGCGTAACTTCGCGAAATTTCCCAAGATTTCGTGAAAGCATTTCGCTAGCTTTCGCGATATTTCTTCCACTTCGCGAAAACTCCTCGCGAACTTCGCGAAACACTTCGCGAAGCTCGCTAGCTAAGGTTTTTGTTAGCTAATTTGAGGGGTTTTCTCCATATCTACCAAAATTCTGGGTAAATTTTAAATTGTAGCTTTGGCTCAAATTTTTCTCTTCGCGAAATGTCGCGTAATTTACGCGATGGTGTGCGACATTTCGCGAAGTTGTCGCGAAATCTGCTAAACGATGTTGTGGATTTACGTCTTTTGGAGAGTCCTAAATTGTGAAGTTTTGGCTTGCGGATATAGAGAACACGAAAAGGAAATTAGAGCTGAGCTATTATATATATGTGTCACCCGCTTTTCCCGCGTGGTTCCCATCTTTGTTACGATTTTTCCCGAAAGTTCTTACTAATTTCTTTCAAGTACTTTCAAATGAAGGCAGCTTATATGCCTTGCTTTTTTCCGGAAGACGGTTATTTTAAAAATGCCGATTACTGCACCACTTGTTGCCATCGCATTCTTCTGTTCACGATATATATATTCCGTTCATTTGGTGCAGAATTCCTTGAAAAAACGACCAGTGCGAAAATATGTCGTCTCATCCAGTGGCGCACCCAGAGCTTTCTGACAGGGGGGGGGCGGAACCAAAGTTGACATTTTTCTTTTAAAATTTATTTATTTCTACACACACATGTTTTACACGCTTCGGGAACAAGCGTGTAGTAGTTGGTTTCATTGATTGAGGGAACTTATAAATGAGAAAGCAGGGAGTCTGGGGCGCAGCCCCCCAGAAGCTGAGAATTGTTTGCATTCTAGACATGAAAGCAATTTTTTGTGACCACGGTTTGCTGTTTCAAATGTTCATGGCCGTCTTCTGGTTAATTCGCGCCGTAGGCGCGAAAATTTTTGTTTTTCTGCTTTTTATCCTTTCTGTTTCTTAATTTTTCTGGCCTTCAAAACCTGACAGGGGGCGGCTTAAATGCCGAAAATGAGGGCTTCCCCTATGCGTATGTATATATAGCCGTTCATATATGTAATTTCTCCATGAGGATAAACGCAACCCCTGAAAAATGGTAATTGGCAATTGTCTCAAAAATGCGTGTGCAGCTTTCCCATTGCTTCCATGTGTTCAGAGAAATCCGTGCTTAAAACAGCCCTGTTGACATTTTCAATATTTCTCAGTTTCGCTCATCCTAGTGAGTAGTGATCACAAAGAAGCTTCCGTTGGGCACAACACAAGAATAGGACTACAGCTAATGCAGGCCATACCTGAGCCACTGACCTGCGCTGTTGAAGCTGTCAAATTTCAGCAATCTTTGATTTGACTTTTGAACAGTTTTCAGGGTAATTTTTGCCCCCCCCCCCGAAATTGACCTTAACCCCCGAAAATGCCTTCCCCCCCGAAATCGCCCCCTCCCGGGATTTTTGCTTCCCCCCCCCGGGATTTTTTGGAGGCCCAAGTTTTTGCCAAAAATAGGCCAATCTTCAAAACATTTTCCGGCTTCGCCGGCAAATAGCTATTTTTAGCTTAAATCCAGGCATTTTTGAGAACTGTTGCCGTTTCACCATGCAAAATACGCCAAAAAATACCATTTTTGGCTCATTTCTGCAAAAAATCTTCCCCCCCCCCCGAAAATTTCTTCCTCCCGGAAGCCCCCCCCGGAATAAAATCCCTACAAATACACTAGTTTTTGAATCTGAAAATCCATTTTCACTCTCATCTCTTAAACCGTAAGAAGGCATCAATAATCCTCTGAAAGGTTGCGTACTCTTACTATTTCGTACTATTTCGGGGGGGGGACAAAAAATACCCTGAAAACTGTTCAAAAGTCAAATCAAAGATTGCTGAAATTTGACAGCTTCAACAGCGCAGGTCAGTGGCTCAGGTATGGCCTGCATTAGCTTGAGTCCTATTCAACGTGTGTTGTGCCCAACGGAAGCTTCTTTGTGATCACTACTCACTAGCATGAGCGAAAATGAGAAATATTGAAAATGTCAACAGGGCTGTTTTAAGCACGGATTTCTCTGAACACATGGAAGCAATGGGAAAGCTGCACACGCATTTTTGAGACAATTGCCAATTACCAATTTTCAGGGGTTGCATTTATCCTCATGGAGAAATTATATACAGTATATGAACCGCTATATATACATACGCATAGGGGAAGCCCTCATTTTCGGCATTTAAGCCGCCCCCTGTCCGGTTTTGAAGGCCAGAAAAATTAAGAAACAGAAAGGATAAAAAGCAGAAAAAACAAAAACTTTCGCGCCTACGGCGCGAATTAACCAGAAGACGGCCATGAACATTTGAAACAGCAAACCGTGGTCACAAAAAATTTCTTTCATGTCTAGAATACAAACAATTCTCAGCTTCTGGGGGGCTGCGCCCCAGACTCCCTCCCTACTTTCTCATTATAAGATCCCTCAATCAATGAAACCAACTACTATACACGCTTGTTCCCGAATCGTGTAAAACATGTGTGTGTAAAACAATTTAAATAAATAAATTTTAAAAGAAAAATTTCAACTTTGGTTCCGCCCCCCCCCCCTGTCAGAAAGCTCTGGGTGCGCCACTGGTTGAGACGACATATTTTCTCACTGGTCGTTTTTTCAAGGAATTCTGCACCAAATGAAAGGAATATACATATCGTGAGTGAACAGAAGAATGCGATGGCAACAAGTGGTGCAGTAATCGGCATTTTTAAAATAACCGTCTTCCGGAAAAAAGCAAGGCATATAAGCTGCCTTCATTTGAAAGTACTTGAAAGAAAGTAGTAAGAACTTTCGGGAAAAATCGTAACAGAGATGGGAACCACGCGGGAAAAGCGGGTGACATATATAGCTCAGCTCTAATTTCCTTTTCGTGTTCTCTATATCCGCAAGCCAAAACTTCATAATTTAGGACTCTCCAAAAGACGTAAATCCACAACATCGTTTAGCAGATTTCGCGACAACTTGTTG
>JASAND010012262.1:0-46312 GCA_030248195.1 Trissonchulus latispiculum
TTTGCACGGGACTGGATCCGGTAGATTCTAAAAAGGCTTTCCCTTCCTTGGTTTGGCACAGCAACGGTTTATCGGGGATGGTACGCCATTTACTGGAGCTATGCCAGTAGTGAACGAATATACTAGGGCCAAACTCACTCACTACGGAGCAGGAACGAAGCGCATACGAATAGGAGGTACTTTTTCCTTGCGTTTTCCTTTTGGGTCTTTCTCTGACGCTGCTTCTTCCTGGTTCCCTTACGCTTCCTCGGAAGAGGATTGTGTCTCTTGGTCCTGTCGCAGGAGTGTTCGACTATTCGTGCTTGCTGTTACCTTTTCTTTGGCTTGCCGAAGCTCATGACCCAATTTTCCAGTTCTAATCGTTCCAACGGTAGTTTTTGGGACGGTTTCGTCGTCAACACAGAATCTTTGAACCAACCGTTGATTCTGTTCGAACAAAGCTTCGTTGTCTTGTCTGACCTGGACATAGGCAGATTGTAGGCTTTGTTGATTCTTTGCAATGATCTGTTGACCGTCTTGTAAGGCCTTCAAAGTCATGGTAATATCGGATAACTCATTCTGAATATGTGAGTTGTTGACTGGTCCTTCCCTTAGGTATCCAGTCCTACGATCCAACTGAGCAATTGGAGTTCTGCTTGTATTCTGACGTGTCGAGTTGGTAGGACCAGGCCTCGGTGGACGTCTTTCTGGCGGACCGCTACCTGTAGGCGCTCTGCGCTGTGGACAGGAGTAGGCATAATGACCAGGTCTTGCACAGTGGTTGCATATGGGTCTTCCGTCGGCTGTCCATCTATCCCTAGTTGCATTAGCTAGCGCCGAGGACCTAGTATTCACGGAGTAACCACCGGACCCACCCCTACCTTGAGTGTTAGAGTAAGACCGGGAACTTACGGGGGTAGGGTTAGGTGGGGGACGCTCTAGTTTTCCCCGTAATTCAACTAAACTCTCATTTACGTACTGTTGAAACTGATCAAACTTCTTAGCCTGTGCTACGGCTTGCGAATGCTGCAATTTCATAGCCTCCACAACTTTGCTCATTTCTGTAAGAAGTGGTTCAACATCCGACTTTTCATTGGACGGACCTGCATATGGCGCTCCATATGCTGCGACTTGTCGCTGAGTTGTCCTTCCAAGACCTTCAAGAGCTTCAATTTGTCGAGCCTTTTTAATCGCATCGCGAAAATCGCACGGATTTTGCAAAATTAACTGAGTTTTGTATAACGGATTTAAACCATTTATGAAACTGTTAAAAGCTAAATTTGTTGAAGCATCCGAATCCATGTCCGGATAAGCCTTTTGAACCAAGCGTTGAACCGCATAAGCAAAGTCTTGAACACCTTCTCTGGGCTTTTGAACCCTGCTATGAAGTTGCATACTCGCCAACCGTTCATACTCTGCAGGCTTAAGCTGCTCCGTTAGTGCACACTCGAGGTTGTCCATAGTATCTTTCTGATTATCGTCAAGACTCCTATACACATCTAACGCAAAGTCTCGGAGGTAGGCGGGTAAAACCTGTAGTTGCTTCTGTTCGTCCCAGTTCTGGGCGATTGCAACTAATTTAAAAATTACAAACCAGTCGTCAATAGATTGCTCATCTGTTCTACCGGAGAAGGGTCGGAGGGTGTCTTTAGGAAGCGATACTGTCTCTGTGGGACCAACTAAAACCGGTTTCATGTCATTGGGATTTGCATTATATGTGTCAAAGAAACTCTGTTTAAATGCGCTAAAGTCATCTCTCAAATTTGAAATATCTTGCAAATCGGGGATAGCGGGAAGGAATTTCAATTTATCCGAATACATCGCCAACTCGTTTTGCATCTCCTCAATTATTTTTGCCTGAGTTTTTATTGCTTTTGAATGCCTCTCAAGTCTCTCAAAGTCCGGATTTTTAAGTCCCGCTGGAACAGTTTCAGAATCAGAGTTTTCAACTGAACTATTTTCTCCCTTTCCTCCCGACGCCATACACAATACAATACATAAACAATATACAATACATAAACAATATCAACAGGAGTGGGGAAACTCTGTTTAGTGCGTGCCCTAGAGAAACCGGGCATACGCACAATATAACTCTGAATTTTCCACTCAAATTCAGCCAGGGAAGAACCTGGAGCAACACAGGGCTTATAGGTGGGGAACACAAAAACTCTGGACTGGCCTGAGCGTATCAGGAATCAGTCTACTCTTGGCTGGCCTGAGCGTATCAGGAATCAGCTACTCTATTGGCTGGCCTGAGCGTATCAGGAATCAGCAAGACCCTGGACTGGCCTGAGCGTATCAGGAATCAGTCCTATACAAAATTACAATACAATAACAAACAATAAAATTCTAGTTCAAGGGCAAGCAGTTGCCTACCGAGAGATATCCATTGAAGGTTGAATCAATCTGAATCTGCGTCTCTCGGACTTCGGCTTCGGATCTGATTGGCACCACTGTTTGAGCTGAATCGATCGTCTTCAAGGCTGATTGAATCCTCTTCCGTACAACGGTCTTCCTGGAGGCACTGATTGACCACTGAGCAGATCACGGTAGTACTGGCAGCTCGGGCAAAGGATTGGACGGCTCGGAATCCGGATGTTGAGAGGGATGGTGATGATGAGCGGGAATTGGCTGGGCGCTGGAACTTCTGGTGGAGGGTTGCTGAAGCTGATCGTCGACGGTGCTGGCGCTGGAGGCACTGACGGTGATGATAGGGAAGGAGTTGGCTGGTTGAAGTTGGTAGGCAGTTGAGATGGATCAGATGGTTGAAAGTTCATACAGAGTTCGTCTTCGGTTTGGCTCGTTTTCCTCGTCTTCGGCTGACGGTGGCGGTGGCTAAGCGTCTTCTTCTGTATTGGATCTAAAGTAGACAGAGCAAACCACGCTCTGCTACCAAATGTCACAGGCCCGAGGTCGTCGGTTTCTGCTGGAAGCGTGCAGAGGCAATGACCTGTGACGGCTGTGTGTGGATCGTTGTCTGTCTTAAAAGTCACTGAAGGCTAAGGCTTTTACTAGGCAAAGCAGGCAGATACAGATACAAGTTCGAGCAGAGTTCTAGCCACCGGCAGGCGTACACAAAGAAAGGCGCACAATAACAAAATGCAAGGGTATTTAAACAAGCATCAGCTCCGCCCCTTTCAGCTACCGTCTCCCCATCTCTTGGCCAACCCATCTCCTATTTTCCAGCCTTTCTGTCCAAAAAGTAAGGGCATATTCAATCAAAAACCATAAAAACTAGGTCGGTCCCTTTCATCCCCTTCTCTGACGGAGCATATTACGTAACATCACTGACAAGTTTCGAAACAGCGCAGGAAACATAAAAACACGAAAAAGGGAGCAAATTATACATCAACCAGCACAATTCTAAGAACTAGCAAAATCACGCCACTTCCCTATAATTTCTGACCAATAAGAAAACACTGCAAACTTTACGTAAGAACTGCTGACTTTAGCCTGCCTTCAGCGACTACCATAAGAATCTTTAAGAGAGAAAGTCCTACTATAGTTGGGACTTAGAATATTTTCAAAGAATAAAGAGTTTAGGTAGGTACGTAAGCTTAACTTTCTTTATAATTTTCATAATTTTGATACCTAGGAATTAATTTTCATTATTAAACATTAAATAATTTAGCTGTTTTACGTATGAATTTCTACACCTGTGACATATCAATGTAAAATAACGTCCAGATTATTTCATTGATTTTTGTGTACTGTTTCAGCACAGTCAACTTTGGCAAGGAACTTCCATTGGCTCAAGGAATTAAATTTGAATAAAGAGTTACCTACCACTTCCAATCGTGGTTGGAGTCAGTTATTGTTCAACTTCCGATGGGTTGAGAAGCAGAACTTATAGATTATTGAATTGAACTTAATATATTAATTGTTATGTAGGTGAATCGTGAAATGTGCATGGCATTTATGTGATTGTTTTTACATGTTATTTAGTTATTAAAAGACTATAGTTGTTATTTTGACTAGGGCACGATAGTTATACAGTTATGTATTCTCGCCTGAAATTTTCCCTCTTAACGTCAGTTTGTACTGTGGGAAACTTTCACATGGGTTATTGATTTTGGCTTCTATCTAGTTGTTTAATTAGTGGATTTCCTGTTTCCAGTAAGCTTAGTCAAATCTCCAAATCCCTTTGATAATGCTTGCTAGTGGCTCTTAGCCGGTCTTTAAATAGGTATAGCTCACAATAACAGTATTACAGCTGCCAAACTGTTATCAGCATCGAGGGTTTATAATAGGAAGAGTGAGACAATCAGCTCTTAATAGAATAAGCTTTAAGTGTACGATCCAATAGCAATCATAGCTTCAAAATACGATCCTAAGTTGACTGGTCATTAGAAACATTATGAGGACGCTACTGCGACAAGCAATTAGACAGTTGGACGATTAAGTTTAAAGTATATATTTATCCCAATTGCTAGTTTTTGAGTAATTACTGAACTTTTCAGGGGGTCAAGCTGATACAAATTCTAAAAATATGCTTTAACAGAAAAAAGTTCCGGGTCCGAGCTCCTGACCCGATGACCTAGTCCATATAGTGACCTGAACTGATCCGGTGACCCGGATTCATCTCTGATACCACGAGTGTCCTTTTTGGAATATCCCGGATCCCCAACATTTGTGGTGGCTGTTAAAGTCACCCAACACCACGATAGGGCCAGTTAAATCAGAGAGTTGTTGCAAATTTAATGCCAACGAACAAGGAGAATAGAAGTTAACTACAGTTATCTTTCTTGATCCAGTGTAAACATTGATAATCAATAATTGGCTGCCTTTAATCCGCTCGGTCTTGCGTGAAATACTGCACAATCTATTGTTTACAAGGCATAATAGGCCACCACCATGAAAATCTCGGTCATATCGGTGCACGTTAAATCCAGGAAAGGAGGGACTGACACTGTCCGTTAAGAATGTTTCTTGTAGACAGGCCGCGCTCACATCGTTCACCTTCAAGTACTCTCGAAATTCTTACAATTTATAGGCTAGGCCACGACCGGTCCATTGTACGAATTTCACGTCACCCATGCTTGTAACTGCTAGCGTACTGGATTGTATCTTTTCCGAAAATTTTATCTGAATCTTTTCAGACCGCATTGTCCTACTTTTCTTTCTGAGAGCTCGGCAACCCCTTCCCCTCCTTTTCTGCAGCCTTTTTTGCACCGCCTGGGCCCACCGAACGGGCAACAATCTATAGACTTCTTAGTTGCTATTATCAAGCTGAGGGCAGCAATAGTCGGCAAACGACCTTCGTTGCCTTGGGCCTGACTGAAATAACCATATGGTAGTTCTGCTTTGGGATCATGTTTCTGTCCTTGATCTTCGTCTTGACTGCGGTCTGCGGGGAGCACCACTAACGGCCCTGTGTCTTGAGCCTAACATGTAAACAACACGTGAGTAAATTCAAAATTTGTAGGTGGTTCTATGCATACTTTTTTCTGATAAATAGCAAAACATTTTGAAGAAGTGTGTAACGTTACACATAAGTCGTCGATCAAGGAAAACACTGATGAGAATTGAGAAATTGCTTACATACTGGGCGTTGGAGGTTGCTGTGGTGCCGCAGCATTCCATATATTTAGCCGTGGAGATTGTTGAGCTTGAGGTGGAGAGCCCTGAGCCTGCGGGCGCTGCCGCCTTTGTTGCTGATGCTGTTATTGCTGCATGTTCATCTACAAGCATGGACATCTAGGTTAAGGGGGGTCCACCATGAAAAATTTTATATGGTCACGGATTCTACTCATTTTCGCACGAAATTTTCCCACACACGTCCTGCACATCGAGTTTAAATTTTGAGTAGATTCGTTCAGTACTTAACGACTAGTCGGCTATTAATTCGCAATTTGAAAATGGGTGAAAGCGACGGTACCGTAGCAAATAAAGGCAATTTGCAGCTGAAAATCCTTGAGGATGGAGCTTCATTCGGTTATATGTTTGATATGACAAAGGATTTAGCGCAACTTTTAATGGGGAAGTCTACTTAATGGCTTTATTTAGTGATTTTAGGGAGTAGCACCGGTGCTGGAAAGTTTTGATAACGACAATCATTTAACGGCCGATAACTTGAATTTGCAGCATTTGCGGGCTATGGTCCAAGAACAAAAAATGCTTCCGACAATGAGAGCCTTCTTCATGTAAAATTTAACATATTTCGAAAAATTTGAAAAATTGCTATATTTCAGATTATGGTTGTCGGACCCTCATATTTGACTCCAGCGACCAACTGGGTGTACTAAGCTGCACCATTTGTATCCAAACTTGAGCTAAAGACATCAGTAATGGTGCGCAAATAGTTAGTCTAACATTTTATAGGTCTGTGTTGTCATAACCTTATGTTATTTGCCAAAAACACGAACTTCCGAAATGTTGCTAAAAATCGGAATTTGCACCAAAGAAATCGGGCAGAGCTAGCCAGGATGATATCGTTCGAAATGTCTTGTCATACGCTGTGATTTGTAGGAAGTAGAATTTTTAATTAGGCCTTACAGCTTTCAGAATATTTCATTAAACTTGCTGACCCCAATTTCAACGTTGCGAAACAGTCAAATTTGACTGTTCTCAAACTTCAAAAATTAATTAAAAAATTTGAAGGCCTAAATTAAAATTCTACTTCCTACAAATCACCCTTCTTGATCGTATTTGTATATAAAACTTGACGATGAACTGTTCCGTTTTGTCGTTTGCGAGATTTTCTGGTGCACGGAAAAATCACCACTTTTTCCGTTTCCTATGTTTAACACATGCTGACATCATTTTTGAGATGAAATTACTCGCTAACTGTAAGAGATCGACTTGAATTTTAAAAACTCGTTAAAATATACCAATCGGGGGGAACCATTTTGGCCGATTTCTCGACCATCTCCGATATCGCTCATTTTCACATATATTTCGTTGTCCGATTTGTAGGAAGCGGAGTTTTAATTTAGGCCTTCAAATTTTTTTAATTAATTTTTGAAGTTTGAGAACAGCCAAATTTGACTGTTTTGCAACGCTGAAATTGGGGGTCAGCAAGCTCACAGCGCATTAGACCATCTCTGCGCACAATTATTGATGACTTTAGCTCAAGTTTGGATACAAATGGTGCAGGTTAGTACACCAAGTTGGTCGCTGGAGTCAATATGAGGGTCCGACAACCATAATCTCAAAAATAGCGATTTTTCAAATTTTCCTAAAGAACATCAGTTATCAAACATATAACCGAGCAAAGCTTCATTCTCAAGGATGTTCAGGTGTAAAGTGTCTGTATTTGGTACGGCACCGTCGTTTTCACCCATTTTCAAATTGCATGCAACAATTATTTTTGAAAAATACCACTTCTTGACCCAAAATTTCGGCAATGCGAATCCAACAAAAGCGAGTAAAAGTGGCATAATCATAAAGTTTAATCTGGGCCCCGTTGCATAAAACAATCAGTAATTAGTTATCAGAACCATCAGTAATCAGTGCCATCAGTAATCAGTAACATTTTTGTTCTGCCTGTAGGCAGAACTATTTTCGCGGAAAATGGCTATAAATTGCACTTCGGAGGTATTCTCTAATAAACCTTAGCCTATCTTCAGCATTGGTCGCGTATGTAGGTTCAGTTCTTTTTTAACCGAAGGGGGCCTGTCGATTGGCAAATGTTTGCCTAAAATGCGTGTTAGTTTTACAGCAAATACAGCTTTTATTTCTAGTCTGTCGGTGTCTTAGTTGCCCTTGACCTATGAAAATTAAGCTGTCTTGTTTTAAAATTTTTTCTACGCCCCCCACAGACGAAATTTCTGCTAAGCTGATGTTTGCATTGCCCCCTCCAAGTTTATAGAATGTGGAAGCGAAGTTTTGAAAGATTCAAACATTATGCAAATTAGGTCAACAAAATCTGAGAACATTCCCGAAAAAGCTTTCTCTGACTGATTGCACCACTAAACTTTATTAGCAACCTTGCCCTCTGTCAGTTGTTACAATAATGAGTGATTGGTAGCCCAATACTAGGAGTAACATAAAGCAACAATCTGTGGTCCCAGTCTTAGTTTTGGAGCTGTTTATGAAAGACCATGGTATCCTTCCGTAAGTAGTATATTAGGTGCTCAAAACCTTATGAGCCCTTGATTTATTCTTTGTATTTGCTGTTTATATAATTAGAGATAAACCAAACTAACAAAAGAAAAATTGCTTTGTTTAACAAGACAATTATAACGCAGTCTAAAGAATAGTACAAATGACAATAAGTGAAACTTTCGAAAAGTTTCATTTGATACCTCCATTGGAAACAGCACCTTTTGTCTGCTTTGTGAAACATTGAGTTGGATAGCTTAAGTTCACGCTTCTGTGCAAAAGACGAGAATATTCCAAGTGTGCTGCTCTGACGCAGAACTATGCCCCTTTTAGGGGTCATCTTGTTTCCGTTGCATAAAACTACTGATGGCTGAATACTGATTTACTGATAAACCATCAGTAAATATAATCAGTATTTCTATGCCAATTACATAAAATCTTGTGAAGTTCATACACATGAGAATTATAGTTATAGTTAAAATTATAGAATTTCGTCTTAGATAGTACAAGGTGAATTTTTATACAGGAATTATAAATAATAATGTTCATTTAATAATGGATATGGAAAGGTAAAGATTGAATTCTCAAGTAAACAAATTTTGGTGCGGCCTAAAATCAGTAAATCTGTAAAACTAAGGCATCATATTTTAAACGGCTTCAAGTCAGGCTGTAGTCAAGGGACTTTGAAGATTTTTTATATCAGTGAATACAGCTCATTTTAGTGAACAAGATAAGGTTACATTACAAGCAATAAAATGAATTGATTCGGTAAAAATCATCGCGATAACGTAAATAATCAGTGAACGAACACTGATGGCAATTTACTGATAAATTATCACTAAACAGTAATCAGTAAAGTGCTATATGCAACGCTTACTGATAGTTCACTGATAATTTCACCGATAATTCACTGATTACAAATTACTGATTACTGATGGTAATCAGTAAATTTTATGCAACGGAATTTACTGATTTCTGATTACTGATTACTGATTATTCAGTAATCAGTGTTTTATGCAACGGGGCCCTGAGCTGAATCCAACGATATAAAGTTTTCGTGGCTACGACTTATATTTTCCCCGCAATGAATTTTTAAACAATTTCCCTATTTCAGCTGATTACAAGTTGTGCTATGTTTGCCGCAAGTAGTGTAAACTAGCCAAAAACCAGCTAAAATGCGAAACTGTTTAAAAATTCGTTGCAGGTGCAACACAGGTCGTAGCCACGAAAACTTTATAGCGTTGGACTGAGCTCAAATTAAACTTTATGATTATGCCACTTTTACTCGCTTTTGTTGGATTCGCATTGCCGAAATTTTGGGTCACAAAGTGGTATTTTTCGAAAAAATCTATTTTCAAATTTTGAAAAACCACATACATCACATGAAGGCTGACACGTCAGCGGTCCTGGAAATCCAATTGAAAAATATTTCCATTGAGTGAGTCGCGAGTAATATCAAGAGTACATAATATAAGAGTGTGCTACTAGCACACTCTATGTTATCAGAGCAAAAACTATGCTCTGCTCGCGAACGGCCCACCCTCGCGCACGCACTGCTTGTGTTTTCGAGCTTGAGCACATAAACATAGAGCGAGTGAGCGTACCCCCATTTCGACTAGGTACTGATTTGCGGGGGGGTCACTAGGGTCTGATTTGCGGGGGGGGGTGGGCCGTTAGCGTGCAGAGCATAGTTTTTGCTCTGATAACATAGAGCTTGCTTAGTAGCATACTCTTTTTATTATGTACTCTTGGTAATATTCAGTCAAAGTTGGAAAAGCGGCAAAGATCAAAGGATTTTGAAAATCAAAAAATTGAATAACTATCGCAATTCTTGATGAAATAAGTTTTTATTCGGGATTCAATATGTTTGGGACATGTGCTAATTTGCGACCGAACAGCTAGTTCCTGACATCTACTGATCTTTCAAAACTTAAAAAATCGGCTTCTTTTGAGGAATTTTAAGTTTTTCAAATTTTCTTATCAACCAAAAGAAAGTTCTTGCCATGACGGTTCAGAAAATATATACATTCCTGCAGCAACAATGTACCGGTAATTCAGTATGGACAAAACAATTTCGCTCCCTACATTTTTTGGTCAGACTTTAGATATCCATTTAAACTTTCATTGATTCACTAAACTAGATAATAAAATAGCGAATATCGCTGCACTTATTCGTCTAATAGAAGATTACTTGCGCTTGTTTTGACATGATCTTTTAAATATGGTTGTGTCTCCTGACTATTTAGTTATATTTCTGACCAGTTTTATATCTGCATATTGCTAAATGGTGATGGCAGCTTTTGTTAGTTCAGAATAGTATATAATTTATGAGAGTATGACAAGCATCACATTCTATGCAGTGAAAGCCAAAACTATGGCAAACTATTCTAAGTAAGAAGAAAGTGGAGAGATGGATCTGATACAACACTGGTGAAGAGCAGCTGCATATTCAAGATAAGTTAAAGTTTTTGTTCATGTTATTTTAAATAAATTCCAAATTTTAAACTAAAACAATGCTCAGGGAGATGAGCTCAAACCTTTTGGCAATATTATTTCTGACATTGGATTATTTATGGAGGAAATCGCTTTGAACTTTAAAGTTAGAATTTTAAACTTATATCTTGTTTCGGAAGGGCGTTAAAGCTGATGGCAGTGTTGATGGAATGTATCCGACCGTTAACCATTGTAACTTCTGCATTTAGTTATTGGCTCACCAACATCATGTGAGGCCTTTTCGGCTAAGATTCCATCCCAGGTTCAATTTTACAACTGAAGTAATATGTGAAGCTAAAAACTCTTAGTTACTCTTAGTTACATCGCCTATGGATGCTAGTTGTAGTTGGTCTGCCCATATAAGATAGGAATACTTCAGTGGCGCACTGATGGCGAATTACGTGGGATGTTTGGATAACTTCAACCCGGAGGTTTAACGTTGGTCGTCTTACGTTGATCGGATGCATTTTTTTGAAATTTTTTGTTGCAAATGAGATCATCGACGGCAACAAACAGAAAGCAATTTTTCTGACAACTGTTGGTGCAATCAATTATGCCCTTTTAGAAAGTTTGGTTGCTCCTTCAAAGCCGGGCGATCTTGATTTTGCCCAATTGCAAGAAAGACTAAAGAATCATTTTGAGCCAACGATGGCAGAACGCTACAAATTTTACCATCGCAGACAAAGAGATGGTGAAACTGTGACCGAATATTTAGCTGAACTTCGGAAACTGTCGTCAAAATGCCAGTCTGGAAATTTTCTGGACGATGTCCTATGTGACATTTTTGTTTTCGGATTGCGAAGTCAACCCATAATGAAAAGGCTAATAGCGGAGCAAGAAATTAACATTCAAAGAGCCTATGACTTGGCTAAAACCATGGAAATTTCTGAAAGAGAAAGTTCGGAAATTTACCACGACAGTAATTATAAAGTCAATATCGTTGATCAAATCAACAAGACAACGGTTCTTCCCGCAAGAGGGACAAAGACGTCCAATGCTTGCTATCGATGCAACAATAAAGGACATTTTCCAGGTAACTGTAGATTTAAGGATACAGAGTGTCATAAATGTGGCAGTACCGGACACATCGCGGTTGCCTGCAGAACTAAAGACAGAGCGGCTACAAGTAATCAACTTCCGACACATAAAAGGAAACCGTCCAACTGTGTCGAACACTCTGATTCTGAATCTGAATCAGAAAACCCCATTTACCATATTTATTCCCTATCCCGCGGTTGTAATCCCGTTACCGCGAAGGTTGCCATAAATGGTGTGCCCATCAAAATGCAAATTGATACGGGTGCTGCCGTAACAATTTTAAGCAAGAAGCTGGCCAGCAAATGTTTGTCAAATGTGGCTTTGCAGAAATCAACCATCAAACTGAAAGACTACAGAAATAACATTATTCCTGTGGCAGGTGAAGCTTATGTGAATGTGGCATACCAAAATAAAGAATATAGTCAAATGCCCATTGTGGTAAGATAATGCTCCTCCCCTCCTGGGCCGTAACTGGTTGAACAAGGTCAAACTCAACTGTTTCCGGCCCCGAACTGGATCGACCGTGGTAAAAGAATCAAAGGCTTTGAAACCGCCGAACCAGCCTCGAAGGAAATTCAACGTTAAAGAGCAAGTGTGGGCCAGGAACTATGGGTCTGGCCGAAAATGGCTCCCAGGGCAAGTGCTGGAAGTCAAGGGTTCAACTCGTTACAAGGTACAAATTGGTCAACGGGTATGGGTTCGCCATGGTGACAAGCTAAGGGATCGCCGGTCCTCGGCTTCGGATTTTCCGGGGCATGAGCAAGACGACTGCTGGTTTTCGGTTTCGGCGTGGCCAACTCAGAATGGTCCTGGATTGGTTCGTGGCCAGAGCGGCCGGCCAAACCAAATCCCAGATCTGCCGCCCCCTGGCAGAGCTCGCCGTCCCCGACGGTGTCCAGAACATTTTGACCCCACGTCTGGAACTTTCTTTAGACCTGAGCGTCCTGTGTATACCTAAAGTTCTAGTTTAAAAGAAGAAGAGAAATGAAGTAATATGTGAAGCTAAAAACTCTTAGTTACTGTGATTGCTATGGATGCTAGTTGTAGTTAGTCTGCCCATATAAGATAAGAATACTTCAACAACTGCCCATCACAATGTCATATTTTCACTCACATCTGGATTACGTTGGCTAAGTTTACGTATTGTAAAATTAGAGTTTATCAAACAAAGCTTAAATTAAACAATGGTGATAATTAAAGCAATGTAGCAGCATCTCACTTTCGGTCTTCGAGCAACAATAAGCATAGGTCATTAATGTAAATTTCGTGGTTAGTCGCAGTAGAAATGTTTCGGTGCAGGGAAACCTTTTGTGAATTTGACGCGTGTTCTGGAGATTGTTGGCATCCTTTCAGTTGCTTATCAATTGAAGTAATGTTGAGGCTTAAATAAAAGATATCTCATGTTTTCAGATGTAAACTCATAACATATAAATTTCTGGATGCTCTAGCCTGCCTTGTTTTTCATCGCAGGATTCAGCTTCCAAGGAAATACAACGGTTGCATATCAACGTAGCCTCCCCCTCTGTCCACGTCAATAATCAGATCAGAGAAAACAACATTCTGTCTATTCAAGAAAGACCTCTCCATGAAGCATCAAACTAAACTTTATTGCATTTGAGTCATGTTTATTGTGTCCTGTTAACTTATATGTACACTACCCACTGCCAAACTTCTTGGTCTAGTAGGACCAGATTTGTTTCCCAAAACGGGGGTTTGGTGCCAGCTGGCACTATCTATCGCTTACTATCCCCATCATGTCACCAATTAGCCGAGAGTTGGAAGTCAGTTTACACCACCAAACTTTCGCCAAACCAATCTTGGCCAAACTCAAGTTTGGAGCAAAGTTTGGCAAACTTGTGTTTACAGTTTGCACTACCAAACTTCGTTTTCCAAACCTCCAAACATTCACCAAACCTTAGGAGGGAAGCAATGAAATTAAAAAGAATATGAGCACCAGTTTAAACATATTTTAAGAGCTTTTCCAGACGTTTGTCGTTATTAAAATGGTTTTCGCATTGGTGGCCTGAGCTTAGAGGGGCTTCCTCATTCACAGATGTTTTTCTGGTAACTTTTAAGCAAATTGTAAATGATTGGAACATTAAAAGGTTTCATTAACATTGGTTCCCATGACTAAGGGACAGTCAAGTGGCAAAATATAAACTTGGTCCTTGCAAAGTTTTAGTACAATATATACTTCCTCTTCCGATTTTTTCATATTTCTTATTCAATCTTCCATTTAATATTTCCAATACTGCCTTCCAATGCATTACATACTTTAATTCTGAAGACTGGAAACCGTCTTTTTAAATCCCTCGGAAACAACACAAATAAATAGTACAAAAACAAAAAGGTGACGAAGGGCGGAAACAAATGCATTAAGAATATCTATGCAAGTGTATATACATAGCACAGACACAGGCATGTGACTTTTTGGTGGATTCTTATTGGTCAGTTTCACCAAACGTTTGGTGAAATTTGCTATGGGACCAAACTTAGTTTGGCAATTGGTGGTAGTTTGGTGGAAGTTTGGTGGACGTTTGGTGTACGTTTACACCATCAAACTTCCACCAAACTTTCGCCAAACCAAACTTTGACCAAAGTCAAGTTTGGCAAAAGTTTGGTGGAAGTTTGATGGTGTAAACGTACACCAAACGTCCACCAAACTTCCACCAAACTACCACCAATTGCCAAACTAAGTTTGGTCCCATAGCAAATTTCACCAAACGTTTGGTGAAACTGACCAATAAGAATCCACCAAAAAGTCACATGCCTGTGTCTGTGCTATGTATATACACTTGCATAGATATTCTTAATGCATTTGTTTCCGCCCTTCGTCACCTTTTTGTTTTTGTACTATTTATTTGTGTTGTTTCCGAGGGATTTAAAAAGACGGTTTCCAGTCTTCAGAATTAAAGTATGTAATGCATTGGAAAGCAGTATTGGAAATATTAAATGGAAAATTGAATAAGAACTATTAAAAATTATAAAAGGAAGTATTGTACTAAAATTTTGCTAGGACCAAGTTTATATTTTGCCACTTGACTGTCAATTTTACCAGTCAATAGAACCAATGTTAATTAAACCTTTTAATGTTCCAATCATTTACAATTTGCTTTAAAATTACCAGAAAAACATCTGTGAATGGGGAAGCCTCTAAACTCAGGCCACCTATGAAAGAACCATTTTAATATCAACAATCTGGAAGAAACTGTTCAAATAAGTTTCAGTTGGCGCTCATATTCTCTTTAATTTCATTGGTTCCCTCCTAAAGTTTGGTGAAAGTTTGGAGGAAGTTTGGTCAAACGAAGTTTGGTAGTGCAAACTTGTAAACACAAAGTTTGCCAAACTTTTTGCACCAAACTTGAGTTTGGCCAAGATTTGGTTTGGCGAAAGTTTGGTGGTGTAAACTGGCCTTTAACTCTCGGCTAATTGGTGACATGAGGGGGGATAGTAAGCGATAGATAGTGCCAGCTGGCACCAGACCTCCGTTTTAGGAAACAAATCTGGTCCTGCTAGACCAAGAAGTTTGGCAGTGGGTAGTGTACATACAAGTTAACAGGACACAATAAACATGACTCAAATGCAATAAAGTTTAGTTTGATGCTTTGAAGGAAACAACACAAATAAATAGTACAAAAACAAAAAGGTGACGAAGGGCGGAAACAAATGCATTAAGAATATCTATGCAAGTGTATATACATAGCACAGACACAGGCATGTGACTTTTTGGTGGATTCTTATTGGTCAGTTTCACCAAACGTTTGGTGAAATTTGCTATGGGACCAAACTTAGTTTGGCAATTGGTGGTAGTTTGGTGGAAGTTTGGTGGACGTTTGGTGTACGTTTACACCATCAAACTTCCACCAAACTTTTGCCAAACTTGAGTTTGGTCAAAGTTTGGTTTGGCGAAAGTTTGGTGGTGTGAACTGGCCTTAAGGGGCAGCCTCCTTCGGGTGGAGCTGCCGAGGTGCGTTCATCACACAGACGGTGATGGACAAATCTCCATCCTTGCGAACCGCCTCGGGTAATTGTTAAGACAATTATTCGGTGTCAGCTAACCCCCAGTCAAATTTATAAATTAACGTCAAGCTAACACTACTCCTAACCGGTGCAAGATCCAACTGGAGTGGGGCGTACAGAAAAAAAGCCAAAACTATGCTATGAGCGCTAACGGCTAACGGGGTCCAAACGGTGGTCGTTCACTCCTTTACATAAGTACACGTTGAGGTTAACAGGGCTCCAATTTGGAGAAGGGTTATAAGCGTGTATGTTTAACACATAGATGTACAAAACATACTAAGTAAGCGACTGCCGTTTGGAACTATGTACCCATATAGGAGCGGTGTCAGAGTCAATTTGTGGGGGGGGGTCAGCTGATAAACATCCGATTAGTTGCATAGTTTTTGCCTTCACTGTATAGAGCGTGACTCTTGTCACACTCTTATATTCTGTACTCTTGGTTCAGCACAATAGTGACATTTTAATATTATAGTTCCTTTCACAGTCGTTGGAAGTATCAATGTGAACCTGTCACACCAGTTAATGGATTGGATAAGCTGCAAGCGGACAACGGGTTTATCAACTGTAACGCATTCTTGAAATTAGCTACAAAATGTTTCAAATATCTCTGTCTATATCTATAACTAAAATCTGTGGAGATACATAATATTAGAGCGTTCTTGATGAGGAAAGTTGAACGATGCAAGAATAATGCCGATTGATAAAACAAGAGTAGTGAAATGTAATTGTCCATTATTTACAGTAAATGATTTTTCTGGAGAACATTTCACCGAATCCACCATCTTTCAAATCTCAAAATTTCAGATAGCGGAATAGAAGGGAATTAGTTGTCTAACAGGCTTACACTAGAATTAATGTGAATATCTTCATTCGAAAGTAGATTTCTCAAAAAATTCTAATGTTTAACCCAAAATTTCGGCAACACAAATACAGCGAACGTGGGTAAAAAATCTTAAAGTTTAGTTTGAGCTGAATCCAGCTATATAATGGTTTCATGGCTACAACTTGTATTGCAAATGCAATGAATTTTCAAACAATTCTTTATTTCAGCTGGTTTTGGCTAATTTTGACGTGCCGCATTGATTTTCCGGAACCATTGTAAACTAACCAAAAAATTATCTAACATATGGAAACTGGTTGAAAATTTATTGTGGGCGCAATATCAGTCGCAGTCACACAATTTTATTCCATTAGTTATTATGTACTCTTGGTATTATCAAGAGTACATAATAACTAAGAGTGTGACAAGCGTCACACTCTTAGTTATTAAGGCCGGGGACATCATCTGCACGATAACGGCTGACCCCCTACACAAATTAGACCCCAGTGACCCCTCATTTGTGTACCATCACATTTGTGTACCATCACTCGCTTGTATGTTTATGTGTTGAAGGCAAAAACGTTCTATCAGCAACTGGCAACTTTCGAGCTTCAACACATAAACATACAAGCGAGTGATGGCACACAAATGTGTACCAGGTACTCATTTGTGGGAGGGGTCACTGGGGTCTAATTTGTGTAGGGGGTCAGCCGTTATCGTGCAGATGATGTCCCCGGCCTTAATAACTAAGAGTGTGACGCTTGTCGCACTCTTAGTTATTATGTACTCTTGGTATTATTCAATTCTTCTCATAACAAAATTCGTAAAAGCAACACAAGAACAAGCCCAAGCAAAACGACAATAGGAAGATGGTAACACTACGGCACAGCTAATATTAAGCATAGCCACGCTATTCATTCATTGAATAAAACCAAGAGTACATAATATAAGAGTGTGCCACTAGGTACACTCTCTGTTATCAGAGCAAAAACTATGCTCTGCTCGCTAACGGCCCACCCCCCCCCCCCGCAAATTAGACCCTTCACTTCAAAGAATTTTGTGCGCTACGTATGTTTGTGTTCTCAAGCTCGAAGCAGGCACAAAATTCGCGCACGCACTGCTTGTGTTTTCGAGTTTAAGCACATAAACATAGAGCGAGGGAGGGTACCCCCGTTTCGACTAGGTACTGATTTGCGGAGGGGGGTCACTAGGGTCTGATTTGCGGGGGGGGGCTGGACCGTTAGCGAGCGAGCATAGTTTTTGCTCTGATAACATAGAGTGTGCCTAGTGGCACACTCTTATATTATGTACTCTTGATAAAACCAAGAGTAAAACTATTTTAAATGGCTTGTGGCAGTTTTCGATAATGTGAATCGATTGTACTTCTGTGTGAATTGTGTGAAGTAAGCTTTTAGAGTAAACATTAAAGCACTCTAAAGTTATCATTTTTAAATATATTCATGGATGCTTTTTATAGATATTTTGGTTGAAATTGTTTTGGTAATAGCAGAAAGTCTGTTGCCCAATTAGTTCTAGTAGCCGCAATCGCTAGAAAAATATTTAATCGACTGCATAATTTTACTTACCGCAGGTAGTCCTGAACCGATGAAGATTGGAGGATTCAGCCCATTCCTTCACAGATTCAGCGGAAACCGGAGACTGCATCGTCCCAAGGAAAAAGTGTGGATCAATCATAATCATCACTTCAATCACTGGTGCAAAAGAACCCCGTCCTCGGTGTAGTAGTCTTTCTGTCACCTCAATGTCATCAAAAAGAGCGCCAAGGGTAGCTACTGGCAAAGACTGGCTGATGGTGCCAGCACATCCACTTCATGTATCAGCCCGGATTTTGACTCAGCTTCTCATATTGTGTTGGCGGTATCATAATTTTCTCTGCTCGAAGCAAATTACAGTTTTCTCCACCATCTGCCGAATACAAAATTTCGGTTCAGATGTCTGGGTTTCGTCCCAACGACACTCCTCCAACTCCAATGGGGGCGCATTCTTGGAATTCTCGAAGGCGACCCAGATCTTCCACTTATACGCCTAAAGCGATTAATCGTCCATCTCATCGCCATCGTCACAGATGAAAAACCCAAGCAAAAGACCGTTTTCTCTAAAAGCTCTAGTCGAGGACGATCGGTCACTGGAAGTCCATGTGGTGCATCGCATTCGCGAACGTTGTTCACAGAGCCCAGTTTGATTCGCCATTTCAGTCGTCGCTCGAATCTTTAATTGTTCACAATCAAATGGAAGACCCAGACAGTGAAATCAGGTGGTCAGAAACAGCCGAGAACGGAGGCAGTCTTCCGGTCGAGGTCACAAAACAGTACCCAGTACACGTTTGAGTACGCTCACACGCCACATCTTGCGTCTAATTTGTGTCTGGTTCGAGCTTTACAAAGGATAGCGTTGGAATTTCTTTGAAGTGAACATTTGTGGAGGGGGTCAGCCGTTAGCGAACAGAGCAACTACCTGCAGTCGAGAATACATAATAACTAAGTAGCATAAATAAGCGTAATTTGTTTGAAAATTAAGTAAAACAAATTAAAGTTTAAAGAAATGGCAACAAAATCGTTCAATTTTCGAAAAATTGACAAAATGTGGTCAATTATTTGTAGAAAATAAGAATTTTTGCAAAAAATCCTGTTAGCCAAATATTTTTTTCGAATTTAGGTTTAGAAACCTATTTTTTGCTTACCCATTCGTCCCGACGGTGGCCGGGCTTCAACCTTGTAAAGACTGGGGAGGGGCTTGGAGCAGCCCAAGACCCCTCTTGTTTGTCGTTAGTGAGACACTTCGCCACACTTTAATTGCTCCTTTAAACGCAAAGCGAATTACTTTTAAGACTCAATTATTACGCATTATGGAAAGGAGGAGGCAAGCCTGTTATATTTAATGTGAGGCGAGGCACACTTTTTGCCAAAATCAATCAAATGTAGTATTCTTAAAAACTTCTGCAAAAGTCATATGGGTCAGATTTTAGTAACTAAATTAATTTAAATTTAATATACTATTTTTTCTGTAAGATTGGCACAACTTTAGACGAGCACATTCGTAGAAACAAGAGTACATAATAGATAAGAGTGTGACAGCTGGCAGGCTCTGCTATCAGCTCTCGAGCCATGCTCTGCACGCTAACAGCCCACCTCTAGTGGACCCCCCGCAAATCAGTACCCAGTACGCAATTGCGTATGCTCACTTTTTCTACCGTAATCCCCCCACAAATGTGACCTATCATTCGTCAGTTGAAAAAATGATGGGTCTGTTTTGCGGGGGGGAGGGTCGAATTCGAATGATAGGTCACATTTGCGGGGGGTGCCTTCCTATAGAAAAGAGTGAGCATACGCAATTACGTACTGGGTACTGATTTACGGGGGGGGGGGCACAAATCTCTCTTAGTGTTGAGGTCAAGTACACAAAGAGAACAATAGTATGAAGAACTGTCTCACAATCGTGTTTGCCTATGCATGACAGCGAGCGAGCACACTCTTTCTTTGTTATCAGAGCGAAAACGTCGCTCTCACTTCAAACAAAATTTCCGCTAATCTTGCATACTGAAGGTTACAACGAAGTGGATGTATTTCTGAGCTGCAGTCCTTCGGGTAGTAAGCAATTTGTCTTAAATGAGGGGAGCCAATTTGTGGAAAGCGTTCAGCTTACAGCGCGTAGAACCGATTTTTCAAGACTAGTGTCATCTCTTATCATTACGCAATCTTGTTTTCAACAAAATCGCAGATAAAAACTGTATTGTCTCACCTTGGTCTCTTCTTAGGTATGGACAAAACCGAATTTGGCATACTTGAAATAAACATGATCAAAGACCTACCCATGCCAAATTTCAGCTCTGTTTCTGTGAGCTGGGGTGAAATGGAAATGACAAAGGTACTTCAAACTTACTGAAACAGCCTTCATTTCAAGCTAGAAAAAATCCCCTCGTAGTTGAAAACAATATAATTTTGAAAACAATAAAGCTTTTGAATGTTTATGTCTTGAAGCCCAAGACGTTCTATCAGCAGCTGGCCACTTTCGAGCTCCAATACGTAAACATACAAGCGAGAGATGGTACACAAATGTGTACTAGACACTCTTTTATGGGAGGTACGCTTGTCACGCTCTTAGTTATTATGTACTCTTGGTATAGCCTATACCACGCTCATTAGTGGCGGATTTTATTTCCGATTAGCAATACTTGACTGCAACTTTAACTGCTTCTAATTATTTTTTCTAGAATGGTTTCTTAACGACATTTGCTGGCGTTAACCTATCGCCTCTCCGAAAAAGGACAAAATATCTCGATTTACTCTCGAAACTGGAGAAGACTAGAACAGGTCAATAAGCCTATCATCCTAGCTGCTATTGCATGTACGGTGGGATATTTCTGGCCATATCATAGCATGCACAACTGTCAGAGTTTTGCCAACATTATTAGCTACAACTACAACATTAACGGGAACAATGGAAAATAAACCAATTCACCGCAGTAATGGAGTTTCTGGGAAATCTTGTAGGACCTCTCAAAACAGAGCTCTTGCAAGATTTAATTCAAATTTTACAAACTGAGCTAAAGTGGAATGTTGTGAGTGAACTTATCGAAATAACCTGTAAGCTGATTTTACGACATTAAGACAAACGAATTAGCTACAAAACTACCTCGCTAAACTGAATCTTACCAATACTGCTGATCAAGCGTGTTTAGATACCTGTATACTTGCATGTTCGCCGTTTGCCCGCCGAGCATAGCGCAGCAGGCCGACAGGTCTGCCGCGATCAGGTAGTGGTTGCCAAAACCACCACAGTTAAAAAGTGTTTAAAATTAAACCACGAAAGGAAGTGTGAATATGAGCATAGTTCACACAACCGTTACACCGACGTCGTAAGCGTTTAGTCGGTGCCACTGGCGCGATGGGATCCAGTCCACCACTCGCTGCCACCAAGCATGCTTCCTGATCCCTTAGCCGCCGCCACCGATTCTTCCCCAGATATATACCCGGGTTCTTCGGGCTTCGTTGCCACCTCTGCCCTGCAGCCACGTTGAGGCTGTCGTACCAGTATCGCAGGTCGGGGACCTATACACTTAGTATAATAGGAACAGCTTTTCTTGATTGTGGCATTGGATGTGCTTGCTCCAAGGCCATATTCTCTCGCTGATTTCGCTGTAAAGGAATGGGATCAGGTAGTAGCCATTTGAAGCATCTTAGGAAGAGGAGGAGATGACTATCGGAACGGAAACCAATTTTCTTGAATTTCATATTTTGCCGTTTTCCAATAGGAACGAATATCGTTCTTCTCTAAAATTTTCAGTGAGCAGAATACCGAGATTCACCTTTCTTGTAACTTGGTAGCTTGTATCTTACCAAGTCGCCTAGCTGAAGCCTCGAAACCGGTAGCGGAATAAGGTTGATCTGACTGTGGGTATCTACACTTTGGTTATAATCTTATTTGAACTTCATATCCCGAATCATTTGAATATCCTCTGGGATTCGTGGACTGGTAGCTGTTTTGGCTGTATCTCTCTCATCTCTGTATCTCTAACTTTTTAACTATGATATGTTACCTACTTGTATGCAAAAAATTGGCGCTTTCCGAAGACGTTGTGAAAACCCCCAGGTAATACGCAAGACAGCAATGTACCTCAAGAACATATCGGAAATGAATCGTCAAGGAACTAGGTCAGCCCTAAGAAAATTCAGATGGAAGCGGCACTAGAGGATACCACCAAGAATACATAACATAAGAGTGTTCCACTAGGCACACTCTATGTTATCAGAGCAAAAACTATGCTCTGCTCGCTAACGCTCCCCCTCCCGCAAATTAGTATTAGACCCATCACTTCAAAGAATTTTGTGCGCTATGTTTATGTTCTAAAGCTCGAAGCAGGCACAAAATTCGCGCACGCACTGCTCGTGTTTTCGAGCTTAAGCACACAAACATAGAGCGAGTGAGCGTACCCCCGTTTCTACTAGGTACTGATTTGCGGTGGGTCACTAGGGTCTCATTTGCGGGGGGGGGGGTGGGCCGTTAGCGTGTAGAGCATAATTTTTGCTCTGATAACATAGAGTGTGCCTAGTGGCACACTCTTATATTATGTACTCTTGTTACCACTAATACCACCCCAGAGAAGCTTTTCTATGATCCACAAAGTCCTGCAGCATTTGGCGGTATTAATCGAGTGTTTCAGGAGGCGAAAAGACACGGAATCACCAGGTGCAAACTCACTGATTGGTAGGAGAAACAGTACACTTACAGCATCCATAAACCAGTTAGACACAAATTCCCAACGAGAAGGTATAAGGTGGCAGGTATCGACGACCTATGTCTGACACCCCTTCCTGTTGTCAAACCACCGTTCGCGTTCCAGAAATCGGAATTCCTGGAATTTGTTCCTGGAATAACCTTCTGTTCCTGATCCTGAAAGTAGATCTCCTACCTGTGCCCCGTTCCTGTTGCTATTTGATCTTAATTTTAAAATTAGATCACGTTCCTGTACCTCTTCCTGGTTCCTTTGTCCCTGTTCATGTTTCTGGTTTACTCACCACCTATTTTTAATCCTAAGCAATAATGTTACTGCAAATCACGCTGTCATGGAGAAAGTTTTCCGCCGAAAGTTTTGCTAGCTTGCAAGTTCCGAAATCTTCCTCAGGGAAATGCTAGCATCAGCACAAATTCATTGTATTTAACAATAGTAATTGCAGTCAACCCCTCTCATCCAGACTGTGGCTTTATAGTTTCGGATCGAAATAATAAAATACAATTCAGTGAAGCAAGCTAATAAAAGAGAAACCAATGTTTTCTTGAGGGTTTCGTTCTGATTCTTGGGCATGGCATAGGTTTCACTATAAAATGAATAGGGTTTTTATTAAACCTTTGTTTCCTCTCTGTACTTGACAGAAAAAGCTTTCGTTTTCATTTTTGGGACCGCTTAGACAGGGTTGTTCCAATAGGAAGTTGACCGGGTCTGGGCTTCAGCTTTCAGGGAACCAGGCAACCGATACCTCAGCAGCTGCAACGGCAGAGCTAGCAGTCTCAGACAGGCTTCCACGATGGTTCTGTTTCATGTGACGAGCGTAGGTACCCGTTCCATTCTATAAATTTTATAATTTTAACAAGGCAACAAGGCTAGGCAAACATAAAGTTGGCACTACGTTCTGAATAATTTTGAATAGAGCATCAGAAACGATTGAAATAATTCCACAAATTCCTTATAAGATTTTATCACATACGCTACATAACGTACATATACTTGTTTACTTTAGACAGAGTGATGCAATTTCATCGTGAAAGACTTAGGAGAACCCGCTCAGACAATAGCCGCGCTGTATCCCGGGTTCACAGACACACGGCAGCCCTGTGCATTAAAGAAGCCGCACACGCTTTGATGTTGCGCCTCAATACGGAGGGGTATAATCCAAACATCGTATTTTCCGCAAACGGTCATAACATCCTTCCTTTCAAGTTACGGAGTACAATTCCTAACGGTGTTCCCGCCCGAAAATCCACCGAAAATTCAATCCCATCCCTCATCTTCAGCAGCGACCGATGTGGATCAGGATGATGCCATGGACGACAACGAAACAATGGATTGGGAGCCATCGGTGCCCAGATCGCAGGCTATCGGCCAGATGTCGGCCATCCCAGCGGCCCAACGCATGGCGGCCAGGGGATCACTAATCCTTTCGATTTTTATTGTATGGTTTCGCATTGTATGTTTGTGAGTAGTGTGGCTGAAAATATAGGGTAAACTTGGCATGTATGGGCGCAAAATTAACATGTAAATCATAGGGGATTCCTCTGTTGTCCTGCTGAAATTCACCAAAATTCCACTTTGCTTGTGGGGACGCAGTTAAGCTGCCTATAAAATACATGCGAAATTTGCTGTCCATACAACAATAAATGAAAAGATTTCGTCATAAATTGAAGAAAAATTTCTTTAATTAAATTTATTCAGTAAAATTGATACCAAGGGATAGAGATATTATGACAGTTTCCAGTGATATTAAATTTAGAATAGTTTAGTTTGTTCTTAAATTCGCTCAGTCATTTAAACTGAGGCCAAAGAATTATTGAAAATTCAAGCAAAATGCGATTTTGACAAAAACTGGAAAATAACGAGCGACACAAACATCCTACACTACACAGATAAAGTTTCGTTGATTAGAACCATTTTGGTACGAGCTTTCCGACAGTCTCATCAATTTTTAAGTTGGCCGAATATTGAGTACACTACCTTATCAAAACCGATCCACCTTCCATACAAGATTATCGTCCATACACGCCAAGTTTACCCTATACTTGTATGTTTCTGTTTCTATTTTTGTACTTGGGCACTACTGTGTTGAAATAAAAAACATTTCATTCGAAAGCTCTTAGACTGCTGAGTAATTTTTCTCATAGGACCAGGTCACGAAAATGTACTGGATTCGAGATAAATTAGGTCAAAAGTGAGCTGTATGCAAACTTATATCGAATTCAAGGACAGAACTGCCACTGCAGCAACTATGACTGACTATGGACCAGAAAAGTTTGATTCTAAGGCAGGGAAGGATTCAGGAAGGCATAACCTTCCGTGAGCTACCGAGACACAATCGAACCAAGCTAATGTTTGAATTCGGTCCAAACCTGCAGTGCAGTAACCCTCTTATCCAAACATTACACGGGGTCCGATTCTGGGGGTCTACCCCGACCTCGGCGAGGGGTCTATCCCTGACAAATTCAAAAATTTTAAGGGGGTCTGCCCCTAAATTAGCAAAAATTGCGAATTTTTAACGTTTATGACCAAAAATTAGTTAAAATGACAATTTTTAGCGATTTTTAATAAGTTTTTTGAAAAACTCGCTAAAATTTGCAAAAAATTACCAATTTTCAGCAAAATTTCCTGAGGGGTCTACTCTTTTTGCTTTCTGGACGAGAGGGTCTGCCCTTTCAGTCTTCAAGTAGTGATGGTTCAACTAGATGCAGATATCAGTTGAAGTGACACCCCTTGCCAAAGGCAGTGCATTGAGATAAGCCTCGGCACCGAGACCTTCAGTTGTAGCAAGAGTAGGATAATAACTAAGAGTGTGACAAGCGTCACACTCTTAAGGCCAGTTTACACCACCAAACTTTCGCCAAACCAAACCTTGACCAAACTCAAGTTTGGCAAACGTTTGGTGGAAGTTTGATGGTGTAAACGTACACCAAACGTCCACCAAACTTCCACCAAACTACCACCAAACTGCCAAACTAAGTTTGGTCCCATAGCAAATTTCACCAAACGTTTGGTGAAACTGACCAATAAGAATCCACCAAAAAGTCACATGTCTGTGTCTGTGCTATGTATATACACTTGCATAGATATTCTTAATGCATTTGTTTCCGGCCTTCGTCACCTTTTTTGTTTTTGTGCTATTTATTTGTGTTGTTTCCGAGGGACTTAAAAAGACTGTTTCCAGTCTTCAGAGTTAAAGTATGTTGTGAAATATTTGTTACAAACAGTATCAGTTTCGTAAATTATTTCGTGAATGATGATGCTAAATTCAAACTTTAGCTACGTCAGTAGTTTTCCAAAATAGAGTCACTTGATGATAAGTTGGGGTGTTTAGTGTGTCTTGTTTGACGATTAGCAATACTTGGTTGGGTCGGGATCTAATCCAGATTATTGGCAGCTGAGACGTATTTTGTGATTTTAGTTGTTCGGTTGGTTTGGCGATTCATTTGTTCGTGCTGTTTTCCTTATATTTGTGAAAAAATGTCATTTGATAAATTTGTGTAAATTCTAAAATTAAAGTATCGTGTTAAATCTGTTAGTTTTAATTAGGAATTTTATTAGTTAGGCACGAGGTGGAGCGGTAGGCATACACTACCGATTGTGAACCTGCAACTAGTTAGACAAGTCTCGTTTATTAGTCATGAAGCACCAGTACAGACAATAACTTTCTTTTTACAAATTGGCGACCGTGAGATGCGGTAAATGCCTATTCTTTCGCCTCCTCATACTCGTGCCAGATCAAAATTACTAGCAGATAAAGTTTCTCTTTTTGATCATTTGCCTGCTTTTCAGGCTCCTGAAGTTGACGATAATTTTATCATGTCTCAGTCTGCCGGCCCCAGCAATTTGGGGGTTGGGGGGATCTTCCCCAACCAACTACGAGCTTGGGGGAGGGGGGGGGGACACCGCGTCCAACGTTGTCTGGGTTGGGGCGGGGCATGCCTCGTCCCTCCCCAGTGGCCCCAACACCCAATTCTACTGTTGTAAATGTACAAAATTCATGTAGTTCGGGGGTGGGCCGGGGGAAGTCTCCCGGTTCCCACTACTCGGCTCAGCTGGGTCAGCCCTCTCGGGGGGTGGCCCCGAATTCAAATGTTCAGTCCGTAGGTGGGGGGGGTTATGCTGCTATGTTGCATCAAACTTTTGGGGGGCCAATGCTTGCAGTCACAGAGCAGTCACCCATGCCGGCTGGGGGGGTTGCTCCCCCCACAAGTGTCGTCCCTCCCCCCCAAATTTCAGAGGACCTCGCAGCGGAGGTTCGGGAATATTGGGCTGGTGTTGACCCTGCATCTCTTCGAATTGTGCGTGAAACGACTGTTCAGAACGTTGAGGGGGCAGGTCCCCATTTAGTCTCTCGTTATGGTGTGTCGGTCCCGTCGGAAACTCGGGTCCGTACAGTCGGAACAGTTTCGGCTGAAAATTCTTCAGAAACTTCGGTTCAGGCCATAGGTTCAGGGGGATCTCAAACTGTTTCTCGTTTTGCGTTGCCGGCCCCTCTATCGGCTGAAACTCGTGATTCAGATTTTCCGGCGGGGAGGGCTCTTCCCGAGGGGGGAGGGGGCTTTGCCTCTCCCTCAGATGATACGGTCGTACAAGCTGGTACGGGGGGAGAGCAAAATTTGGTGGTCCCTTCAGTCCAGCCCGTGTCCAATGTCACCTCTCAGTCCTCTAATGAGCGATTCATTGACAGTGCCTATCAGAGGGTCTTGAGTCCCGCTCAAAATTTGGGGGACCCCCATGGGAATCCTCAAGGATTGACCGGCGTCGTGGCGGATACGCATGATACGCATTTGATTCCGGTGGGCTATGCGGGAGCGATTTATACGCAGTCTGTCCCTCTGAATCAGCCGGCGGTTGGTCCAGTTCCGCAAGATAATTCCTCGGAATACGCCTCTCCACAGTCTCAAATTCCAGTGCCGACTCCCCTTCCAGTGACGTCTGGCCCCCAAATTGATCCAAATTTAATTATGGTCCGGTCAGATTCACAAGATTGTATTCCGGTGCCGCCATGTTCACATGATGCAGTTGGCATTCCAGGATCTTATCCTCCGCCATCCCCAGATGAAATTTATCCCGTTGTTCCGGACCCAGCTACTCTAAATCCGCCTGTGGTATCCCCTGAATTTTATACTAGCGCTCCTGGGCAGGGGGGCACCTCCTACCTGACTCTGCGGCCGAATACGTATGGTTATCATTTGTATCAGGGGGCGTGTATGGCTGGCCCTCAGCCCGGGTTGGAACGCCACATGCCTCAAGTCCGACGTATTCCTGATCCGTCCCTACAAAAAGTGGACCAATATGCTTTGAAATTACCTAAGACTTTTCAGTATGACGTTTTGGAGAGACAAGTCCATGAAAATCCCACTGTTCATGAATTAGAACGTTCGGGCATGTGGGATCCAGCCCGGCAGGATCTACAAGGACCAATTCCGAATCCGTATATGCCTGGGCCCGCGCCCCCTGATCCAAATGCTGATGCCTACTATTTGGCCCCAGAAACGGTGGCTCACACGCAGACCTGTGACTATGTGGCCCAACATCAAGTGGTCACCCCTGGTCCGGGGCCCTCGGCCCCTGTGCAGCCCCAAAACTTGGTTTGGATCCCGGTGGCGGGTGCAGGCCAGGGGTTGGGAGGGCCCCCCCAGGGGACTATCCGGCCACTGGTCCAAAATATGGGTCAGAGTGTGAGGTTTGTCCAGAACCCTGCCGTCCAGCCATCGAGGTTTGTTTATCCTCAACAAAGACCTGTGTTACAACCTCGGATTCCTCAGGCTCAGATGATAAACCCTCCACCTCCCCCTCCGGTTCAACTGGTTCCCAGACACCCGGTCCCCCGTCTGACGGCTGCCCCGGGGGCCAATCCTCCAAATCCCCCTCCTCCTCCACCTCCGGGCGTGCGACCTCCTCTGCTGAGAGCGGTTGTTCCGGCTCCTGTGCCAAAGGTCGCCCCCCAACCTGTCTTGACGACTCAAACGTTCGTAGCTCATCCGACACCGCCGACAATGCAGGCAACAGATTCATCAGTGGCCAAGCATGATGCCTCGCTGTACCGAATGTACATTGATATTTTACGCGATATTCCCCGATTTGACCCTGATCGGATGTATTTGGAGGATTGGCTCCCCAATTTCAAATCTGCTGCGACTATCCACAAAATTCCATCTGAACAATGGGCACGCCTGCTATTCAATAAGCTAACTGGAAAAGCCCTGATTTATGCCTCTCGTTGTGGACCTGATGTTGCGGATACGTTTGAAGGGTTTGTCAATTTGTTGAAGTCCCAATTTCCTCGACCACAGTTGTCAATCCGGGACAGATACGTATCTTTTGCTAGAAGGGTCCAGCGTCATGGGGAGTCGGTACGCAGATATATCTCGGAGCTTCAGGCCCAAGCTATTTCCATTTGGCCGGATGACGCCTTGGAACGCGAACAGCAATGTGTCCAGCAACTTTTTGCTGGAATCACGGATAAAACTTATATCAGCGCCTTGGCTCCGCTCTTCATTGACCACGCCCCCACCATGGATCAAATTCTACGTATTATTGATAAGTTAGATTCTCGGGATTCAAGACCCTCGGACGAGGATAGCCTGTGCTATTCAATGCCTTTGTATCAGGTTTCGGCTGACGATATGGTTCAAAATGATTCCAATCCAAGTTCCAGGCCGGCTGTAGAAAAACCCAAGGATCTGGCGGGTGGAATCCGTATGGAACTTCGGGAAATGCGCGATTGGGTGGAACAGCAGATCCGGGATCGATTCAACCAGATGGAAGAAGAACGGAAAAAGCGGTTGGGTCCTGTCTGTAAGTTTTGCAAAAGGAAGGGGCATCCCCCAGAAAAGTGCTGGGATAAATATCCAGAATTAGCCCCCCCAGACTATAGAGTTCGCCCTTCACCTCGGGGGGTCAACTACGTGGGGGAGGGGGCGTATGTATACCCCCAGCAGTACCAGCTTGTACAGGGTTATCATCAGCCGCCAGTCCAGGCATCCTACTATGAACAGCCTACGTATGTGTATGCTCAGGCTCAGGCTGCCCCACCAGTGGTTATTGCTAGTAGGGGATGGGTCTGCTTTGTAGGGGTGTTTACCTCGTCCAGTTGGTGTTTTCCGGAACCTCCTACACTGTTGTTTTAAATTTTTGTCTCACCATTTTTATCATTTTATGTTTGGTTTTTAACTTTTTGCTATTAAAAGTCACAACATTCTACCTTTAGGCAATAGTTCTGGGGTTACTTTTATTTTTCTCCCGCCTCTCGTGGGGTGCTGCGGTTACGATCCCAATCCCCAGATTAGGATTCTGAGGAGCGTGGAGAATAACATGCAGCACTTTCACAAAGATTCCGTAGTTTGTTAGCCGTTTTTCTTTGCTAGGGAACAGTCAGGACTTCTTCCTCTGGGATTCGGATTCCTGGGGCGGGAAGCACTGGCCGTTTCCCTCCTTAAATTCATAGGTAGGGCTAATATGTACTAAGCTGGTAGTAGATATGTATTGTGTCTGGTTGTGGTTTCTTTTGTTGTGATGTCTATAATGTTGTTTACGTAGGTTGTTCTGACATTGTTGATCATTCCTTTGTGTTATTAATAAAAGTACAGTTATTTTTTGCATTTATCTTTTGTCTATAAGTATGAATGTATGTGTCCCTCCCGTCCCCCCTCAGTGAGCCTAGACTTCCTGCATGGATCGGTGGTCCCTGCCCGGCTGTTCCTTTGGACGGATGGCACGCCGGAGGTTTGGGGTGACTGGCGTTGTGTGGGTCCTGCATTCTGGGACATGGTTCTGTGGTTACCCGGTTGTTCGGGTATACGGTTCTACGGTTTCCGGTTATCCGGGTCTTCGGTTCTACGGTTACCTGGTTCTTCGGTTCGGGTCCCTGGGTGCTATCTGGTTCTTGGGGAGCTCTAGCCTCGTGGGGGGCGGCTCTCCAGGAGCACTGGTGGGACAGTTTGGCCATTCTCTGTGACTTTATACCGGTGATTGCGGGTGTGTAGGACAGACAGACAACATACAACACATTCAGACAACATACATACAAACATACGGGTGTGTAGGTGTCAGCTCGGTGGATCGAGCTTGTTAGACCTTTTGTGTGGCCTGTGTGGTGTCTTGGCATTGTGCCTTGGAACTGGTTGTTGGTGGTTTAGGGTGGTTGTGATGTTGGGTGGTTCTGCGTGTGGGTGTGTCCACGGTTGGCGACGGGCATGTTCTGCCCTTAATTGACTGTTTTATACGCCTGCAAACTCCTGTCCTGGGTCTAGGCTTGCTGTTGATTGTCCTCTGTTCCCCATATATACATATGTCTTTTGTTGATATTTATCATGTGGTGGGGGGGGGAGTGTTTGTTTTTAGGGAGATGCGTGGGTTGGGGGGAGCCTTGGGGTGAAATTTATTTAAAATTCTGTCAAATATTGTTGTTCTTTTTACTTTCCTTGAACGTCGGAGGTTTCGGATTGGCTTTTCTAAGGGCGCCCGCTACCTTGGCTGGGCCATTGTACTGTTTGAATTCTTTTTCTTTTCTTTGTTGTTCTACTACCAGCTATAATCATGTTGTATTTTACTCATTTTTGTTCTTTTTCGGGTTCTAACTGTCTGGTTTGTGTTTCACTTTTCTGTCCTAAAACGAACACGATACTTTACTCTTTAAAATTTTCACTTGTGAAATTCTTGCCATTTTGTCTACTGCCATGTTGTTGCCAGCATAATGATTCGGTGCTGCTTTATACCTTGTGCTTTATTACCATTGTGCTTTATTCATAGAATCTACCTTTATCGGGCATTGTTCATAGTCTATATTTTCCGGTTAGTCTGTATAGTGGGGTGAATCATTAGGTTACTTCTGTCTGAGGTTTGGGAAATTTTTGTTTTTTCATCATAGGTTTGGCCTGTGTACATATTTGTTTGGCGTCGTCTTCCGGGTATGTTTGTTGTCTGAATGTGTTGTATGTTGTCTGTCGTCAGTGTGTTGTCTGTCTTTGTGTTTCTTCTTTATCGGGGCAAGCACCGGTAGTGGGCCCGTGTGTGTGTTGTGGTGCTTTGTTCCCATTGTCAGCCTCTGGAGAGGTTCTCCAGTGTAGTTTTACGGTGTTTCTCAAAATTCTCACACGCGTTTTAGCAAACTAGTACCTAAGATTTGTTCTCTAACCTAAAAATTTTACCCTATTAATACGCGTACCGCGGCGAGGGCGCGCGGGCCAAAGAGGGGTAATTTGTGAAATATTTGTTACAAACAGTATCAGTTTCGTAAATTATTTCGTGAATGATGATGCTAAATTCAAACTTTAGCTACGTCAGTAGTTTTCCAAAATAGAGTCACTTGATGATAAGTTGGGGTGTTTAGTGTGTCTTGTTTGACGATTAGCAATAGTTGGTTGGGTCGGGATCTAATCCAGATTATTGGCAGCTGAGACGTATTTTGTGATTTTAGTTGTTCGGTTGGTTTGGCGATTCATTTGTTCGTGCTGTTTTCCTTATATTTGTGAAAAAATGTCATTTGATAAATTTGTGTAAATTCTAAAATTAAAGTATCGTGTTAAATCTGTTAGTTTTAATTAAGAATTTTATTAGTTAGGCACGAGGTGGAGCGGTAGGCATACACTACCGATTGTGAACCTGCAACTAGTTAGACAAGTCTCGTTTATTAGTCATGAAGCACCAGTACAGACAATAACTTTCTTTTTACAATATAATGCATTGGAAAGCAGTATTAGAAATATTAAATGGAAAATTGAATAAGAACTATTAAAAATTAGAAAAGGAAGTATTGTACTAAAATTTTGCTAGGACCAAGTTTTGTATTTTGCCACTTGACTTATTGTTGCTATGACCAGTTGCTATCTCCAACTGGTAAATGGTCACCACATTTCTACAGCTTGGAGGTATAGAAAGTGTTCTTCCCAAATACCAGGAATACAGGCTTTTAATATCAGTACTGGTGCTCGATGCCCTGACGCAGGACAGATTAGTACCAGGGAAAACCTTTTACCGAACTAGAGCAGATGAGAAGCAGATCGAATCCCACCAGAAGCTCATAGTGTAGTGTACCTCTTTCTTTTTTCACCTTCAATATGATAGTTGCTTTCTTTCTTTCTACACCCCAAAATCGATAATTTATTTACAAAATATACAAAAGAAACAAACAATGTTAGAGTACAAGAACAATTAAAGCACGCAAGAATGTCGGATATAAACAATTGGAAGACATTATTTATAGCATTCACTGTAAAAAAATTTCCTAGCTGTTATCTGTTTTTTGATGGTTACTGTTGTCATTCAAGAAAAATAGATACAGTTATCAGATATAAAAGATATCAGTTAGCTATTATTTCGGAATTGATTGAAAATCTAGAAAATTGGATAACAGTTATCTAATATTGCTGGCTAATATCAATCTTTTTAAATTGGGCACTAGTGCTTCAACGGCAATTGCTAAACTCTACTTATTAAATATTGTTGATAGTGGCCAAATGTTTTAGACTTAAAGTAAGTGAAATAGTTTAGATTATAACCAATTTTAACAGTTTTCGGCGTCTTATGATGATAGCGGCAATAAGCAACATGGGTAGATTAGAAGTTGCTTCAGCAGCTATAAAACTACACTCAAAATTGCATCTACATTGAATTTTCTAGCTCGGTTTCAGTTTCAGTTTCAGTTCTAGAGTTAGGTAGTTGTAGTTTCATTTTCAGTTTCAGTTTCAGTCTGATACCAAAAATAATTTCAGTTCAGTTTCAGTCAACTAGTCTAAATGCCTTCAGTTCCAGTTTCAGTTTCAGTCCTTTTTACAAACGCTCGTTTGCACTAAATAAGATTAAAGTTAAGGCCAAAAGTTCGTTATGTGCCATGATATGAAGGACATATGGGCCGAGGGAATGCTTGGATTTGGATTCGGCTCAGCAGGTCTTAACTATCGAAAAAAATCGGCCAAATGCACGGTAATACGAAATTTCGCAACTTCGCATTGAGTTTTCTTGCTACTTGCGTTTTAGCCCAAACCAAGAAAAACTTCCCTCCGCAGAAGTGCGAATTTCTATTCTGCCAAAAATCTCGGGAATCCGTCGAGTAGTTTTTGAGAAATCGATGTTCAAAACAAACTAATCGCAGTTTTGCCAAAATGGTTTTTCGGCCAAATCTCTAGCTTAAAGGAATAAAGTCCGGCTAACAGGCACTCATAAAATGGGCATTTGGACGCTGTATCGATCGAGTATAGATAAGCCAACTTTGACCTTAGCATTTGGCAGTAATTTTGAAAAAACTGACTTTCTCAAAAAATGGCCAGTTTTTTGATTATATTGACTGAACCACTAGAGATAGCTCAAAGGTTGTAAAAGTAAAAATGTTCATTTTCGTGTCTTCTTTCCAGCCATAACAACCAATCCCATGTCTTGTCTACCTATGGAGAGCCTTAACGGCCAAAAACCAAAACTTTCTCATCTTTTGGACTAAAAATACGAGACTGGTCCCAGAATATTAAAGAGTACGGAAATAGGTTATTTGTAAGTTTTAGCTATTTTCGTAAAGGATTAAAGCCGTATGAATCAAAAATACCCGAAAGGAAACCAACACCTTGGTTAAACCCGAGTTACGTTAACCTAATTTGGTGCAACGGTCTAACTGCGGGTTATCTCTTGTTATCGAACAGTTTAAGCAGACATTACTTGAGGTTAGGAAACGTATATCCGTGGGCGGTGATTCCCTTTGGTCACATAAAGTTTGCACCATTATTATTCATTCATTACTTGGAGTTAAGAAGCCATTTTTATATCAAAACGTAGCTTGACATTTTCTCTTTTTAATGCATGGCACGAAACTAATGTTTGCCTTTTAAAATATTTTTAACACATTTTAGAAGAAGTATAATATTCCAGAATTTTTGCAGACTCAAGTAAATTTTTTCGCGAAACATCGGTTATATCATTCGATACCTCCATCAAATAGCTGGGGACGATTTTTTATTTATTGTGCAATCGCTCTTCGTTATAGAGAAATAAGCTGAAATGTGTACGTAACCTGTATTTTGCCTACTTTTTATAAATTTGTCCAGCGATTACTTTAGCTAGAAAGCAGCAATCGGGGCAACTAAAAAAATCGTCCATGGGTATATTTGGGCAGAACACATTTGCTCAGCAGCAGCCCTCCAGCTTGCATGATGAATGCTCCACAATCTTTGAAAAAAATTGGTCGTGTTTTTGCAAAAACTACATTTTTTGTGATAGCAGCCTACAGAGTAGCAGTTGTAACACGCTCATGCGTCGGATAATTTGTCCCTATGAGACCTTCAGATCAACGCCCTTAGTTTGATTTTACGGCTTGCGTAGTTCAGGAAATGTTGGATTATTTGATTTCTGCAAAAATGACAAGTTTACGACGCGAAAACAAGAAAATCGGCTATATCCCACGGTAGAGAAAAGCTAGAAACTTGCTTCAAAAAGCAAAAATGTGAAGCTCAATGAGATCTTTCGAATGAATATAGTCATAACTGTATAGCAGCTGCCAAACGTTCAGAAATTGGGAAAAACCACTCTGACCGGAAATCTCGAATTGTTGAAGGTGGGTGTTAGAACGCTAAAAGAACTTATTTCGGAAAGTTTCATCAAATTTCATCTTGGTTTACGCCGCCAAATAACAATATGTGCCCAAAAGGAATCACCACCTTAAATGAACAGCTAATGGTCGTTCCCCGTCCTTCTTTGCATCTTGAGCAAGAACTGTCTGTACGTGCCGAAAATTATATACTGCATGCATGTTAAGATTCGTAATGTAGTGTATTGTTGTTTCTTTTCTTAGTTCTTTCTAGTTCGGTACGTATTATATACTAATAGTTTTTGCTTGTTGTTTGTCATTAATGTTTTTCGTTACTTCATTAAACGGATTTTCTCTTTATGCAGAGTAAACGAATTCTTGTCTTGTCTTTGTTTGTTAACACCGAGTTAAAAAATGGTTGGTGCAAGCCGGTGATAGTTTCAGTTTGTTTTAGTTTCAGTGACAGAAACATCACTACTGGCTAGGAATCCCTGACTCATTTTAGCTATCTGTTTGGACCAAAACGATCCACGGGGTCAACTACCGCGATTAAAATTCATCCGATTTGGATCAAATTGCGCGCATTGATAGTTTTTTAGGTTCTACAAAATCTGCTAAAATTCTGATAGTTTCGCTCAGTGAACGCAAACCAGCAAACCAGCAGCTGTTCAAAGTTTTCATATCATTATTCGTCTAAATACATATAAAATAGAAATCTGCAAACATATAATAAATAAAACGAAAGTGCATCTTTAAATAAGTAATTTGCGGTGTTCGTGTTCTGGTTTTCCTAATTTTAATATATGATCGATGATAAAGTATATTAATTGGGTTGCAGAACGATTAGTTAGTTGGAGCCATCGCTATTGCTAGGCTCACGAATACACGTAGAAGCTTTGTAGTTAGGTGGACGTGGAGGGGAGGTGGTGGAGGGGTATAAGTCAGTTGGGGTGGGGTGGGGGACACGGACAAGTCAAGATTTTTTGGAGGGGGGGGGGGAGGGCGGAACAGTGGCGGATCCAGGATTTCGAAAAAGAGGTGCCCTCAAAATTTGGGAGGTGGGGACCGGTTTCCCAAAGAATCTAATTTCGGAAATTTTGGGAAGGGGGGCGGAGCTGGAGCGGGGGGGCATGGGCATAGGTGTGTTAGGGCGGGGAGTGGGGGATCCCCCCCCAAATGACAAATTTCGCGACCCCTCCCCCAGATTTTCAGAGTTTTGCTAACCCCCCCCCCCACGTTTTGGCCAAAATGTGGGCAAAATTGGCAAAAAAATCATAAATTTGGGGGGGGGGGGGGGTCCCCCGGGCCGTCGGACAACCCCCCCCCCAGATTTTTTGCCCAGCCGGCAGCCACACCTATGGGCATGGGTGGGGGTAAATTTCCTCTTTAAGAATAAGAATCCCTCCTTTAAGAAACGCCAGTATTGCACAACACTGTTGCCCATCTTAGCCGCTGATTTCAAACATCTATATAGCCATGGGCCCATGGGGAAAACTCACCCCAATTTTGGGGGGAACAAAACCCAACCGCCTCCTGGACCAAGGGTTGGAGCTATGAGCTCAAAAAGAAAGGAGGCTCTAAGGCTTAAAAGAAAGATCTAAGTACGCCAAGTATGATGGTATATAAAGTTTTCATCTAGCCCTTATAATAAAAAAGTTCCAGCCAAAATCCGAAAAATGTGGGTTCCCCCCCATGGTTTAAATGTTATCAGAACATGTATATATACATTGTGCATATATATACCTAAACATTAAACAATAGGGTCAAATTAAGTTTCATTGACCCTTGCTGTGTGGATGCCAAGCCGAGGTCTCGGCTTTTGGGTGATACCGAGACTCCCAACCCTGCCCCATCCCTACTTATTTTTCGAACCCAGATTCCCAACTTTTTTCGCCAGCCACACCACACCCATAGGTGTGTTAGGGGGGAGATGGGGGGACCCCTCCCCCCAAATGGAGGGGTCGCCGCCCAACCCCCCCCCCCCTAAAAATTTTTGCTACCCCCTCCCCCCAACGGCCGTCGGCCGACCCCCCCAAAAATTTTCAAACCCCTACCTAAATTTTTTTGAAAATTTAAAAATTTAATTAATTTAATTTAAAATTTAAAAAAAACAAAGCTGTGCCCATATTAATTCGCCCACAACCTAGTCCTCTTCTTTTTTTGAACCTAGCCCCCATATTAAGCATTTTTTAGACTAGTCCTCTGTTGATTTTACAACCTCACCATCACCCATATTACTTTTTCATGCTCCAGAGGAGCATTTTTATTACTTGACTATATCTACTTAACTGTGTATATTATTTTTTGACTGCTGTTTTTAAAAAATGTTCGCGCCGTCGGCACGATAATTTACTTTTTACAAGAAATTAATTAATTTTTTTTTTTTCTTTTTTTGGGCAAAGATAAAAAATTTTCAATTTGGGGGGCACCGCCCCCAGACCCCGTTGCACTTTCCCCGGACCCCATTTTCAAAATCCTGGTGCGGGTCTGGACAGACTTTCATGTGGACAGGTATTAGACAGTGGTGGATTTTGTAATTTTTATGATAGAACTACCTAACTAAATGCGTGCGTAACAAAAATTTGTGACAGATATCTTATTTTTTGCTAAAACTGTTTCTTCTCCCCGCAAATAGCTCATCTAAAATATAAAAATATTATTAAAATTGAGTTTCGGGGGATTTTTGAAAAATTGAGATTAATTTTTGCTAACATTTGAAATTTCTGACTTTTTGAAGTCGCCAGAAAAAAAGGAAATAGGATTTTGGGCGAAAAAAGGAATAAGGAAGGTCGAAAAAAAGGAATAAAAGGTAAAAGGAGGTAGTGGATGGTTTTCTTTTTATCGAATTTTAATTTGCGGCATGTGGTGTTGGATGATAATTTTTTAGTTAGTTATCTTGTTTTGATATAAAAGAAATGTCCAGTCAACGTGAGGGAGGACCACGTCATTTTTCGCTCTGAGCCGACTTTGCGGCGCCGCTGCGGCGCTGTGGCGCCCTGCGGCGCAAAAAGGTGCGATTTTAATGCGTGGGGTATTCTACCAGACCCTATCCCCTTTGTCCGGTCGTAGATTCTAAAGAGGCGGAATCAGGAATAGACCATTAAATAGGAGAACCGGAAAAAATGCCATAACCGGTGGGCGCAACTTTTTAACGGAAAGTGATACGGGCTGAAACTTCGATCTAACTCGTGTGTTATTGTGAAATGCGGGTCGCAGGATTTTGCGCAGCCTCTGCGCAGCTTATTTTACGGTGTCTCCAGGGACTTTTGACACATATTATAGGGGTCGCTGCCGCGACCCCTATGATATTACATAATAAACTAACAACGACCGATTTCAGAAGAGGGACTCCCACGCTACGCACCTTAATCTTATAGTCATCCCCGCCGGAAACAAAGAGCGGCTGCTGGTTATAAAAAGTACGCGGACGGGCATCGTTTTTTAATCAAATCCGGTGTCCACAGCTGATGGCCGTTGGAGGAGTCAGGGGCGAGTTAAAATGCTGCGGTGTTATTATGACGTATTTTAGTTTGTTTTGGGTAAAAGTGGGGGGTGAGGTTGTAATAACAGAGTGTTAAAAAATGCTATTGGAGGCAAAAAAAAAGAGGCAATTAATATGCACAGCTTTTTTTTTTTAAATTTTAAATTAAATTAATTAAATTTTTAAATTTTCAAAAAAATTTAGGTAGGGGTTTGAAAATTTTTGGGGGGGGGGTCGGCCGACGGCCGATTTGGGGGGAGGGGTAGCAAAAATTTTTAGGGGGGGGGGTTGGGCGGCGACCCCTCCATTTGGGGGGAGGGGTCCCCCCATCTCCCCCCTAACACACCTATGGGTGTGGTGTGGCTGGCGAAAAAAGTTGGGAATCTGGGTTCGAAAAATAAGTAGGGATGGGGCAGGGTTGGGAGTCTCGGTATCACCCAAAAGCCGAGACCTCGGCTTGGCATCCACACAGCAAGGGTCAATGAAACTTAATTTGACCCTATTGTTTAATGTTTAGGTATATATATGCACAATGTATATATACATGTTCTGATAACATTTATAGCCATGGGGGGGAACCCACATTTTCGGATTTTGGCTGGAACTTTTTTATTATAAGGGCTAGATGAAAACTTTATATACCATCATACTTGGCGTACTTAGATCTTTCTTTTAAGCCTTAGAGCCTCCTTTCTTTTTGAGCTCATAGCTCCAACCCTTGGTCCAGGAGGCGGTTGGGTTTTGTTCCCCCCAAAAATGGGGTGAGTTTTTCCCCCATGGGCCCATGGCTATATATAGATGTTTGAAATCAGCGGCTAAGATGGGCAACAGTGTTGTGCAATACTGGCGTTTCTTAAAGGAGGGATTCTTATTCTTAAAGAGGAAATTTACCCCCCCACCCATGCCCATAGGTGTGGCTGCCGGCTGGGCAAAAAATCTGGGGGGGGGGTTTCCGACGGACGGTGGGAGACCCCCCCCCCCCCAATTTTTGTTTTTTTTTGCAATTTTGGCCACTTTTTGGCCAAAACCTGGGGGGGGGGGTAGCAAAACTCTGAAAATCTGGGGGAGGGGTCGCGAAATTTGTCATTTGGGGGGGGATCCCCCACTCCCCGCCCTAACACACCTATGCCCATGCCCCCCCGCTCCAGCTCCGCCCCCCTTCCCAAAATTTCCGAAATTAGATTCTTTGGGAAACCGGTCCCCACCTCCCAAATTTTGAGGGCACCTCTTTTTCGAAATCCTGGATCCGCCACTGTTCCGCCCTCCCCCCCCCCTCCAAAAAATCTTGACTTGTCCGTGTCCCCCACCCCACCCCAACTGACTTATACCCCACTCCACCACCTCCCCTCCACGTCCACCTAACTACAAAGCTTCTACGTGTATTCGTGAGCCTAGCAATAGCGATGGCTCCATACTAACTAATCGTTCTGCAACCCAATTAATATACTTTATCATCGTCATATATTAAAATTAGGAAAACCAGAACACGAACACCGCAAATTACTTATTTAAAGATGCACTTTCGTTTTATTTATTTATTATGTTTGCAGATTTCTATTTTATATGTATTTAGACGAATAATGATATGAAAACTTTGAACAGCTGCTGGTTTTGCTGGTTTTTGCGTTCCTGAGCGAAACTATCTAGAATTTTAGCAGATTTTGTAGAACCCTAAAAGACTATCAATGCGCGCAATTTGATCCAAATCGGATGAAATTTTAATCGCGGTAGTTGACCCCGTGGATCGTTTTGGTCCAAAACAGATAGCTAAAATGAGTCAGGGATTCCTAGCCAGTAGTGATGTTTCTGTCACTGAAACTAAAACAAACTGAAACTATCACCGGCTTGCACCAACCATTTTTAACTCGGTGTTAACAAGACAAAGACAAGACAAGAATTCGTTTACTCTGCATAAAGAGAAAATCCGTTTAATGAAGTAACGAAAAACATTAATGACAAACAACAAGCAAAAACTATTAGTATATAATACGTACCGAACTAGAAAGAACTAAAGAAAAGAAACAACAATACACTACATTACGAATCTTAACATGCATGCAGTATATAATTTTCGGCACGTACAGACAGTTCTTGCTCAAGATGCAAAGAAGGACGGGGAACGACCATTAGCTGTTCATTTAAGGTGGTGATTCCTTTTGGGCACATATTGTTATTTGGCGGCGTAAACCAAGATGAAATTTGATGAAACTTTCCGAAATAAGTTCTTTTAGCGTTCTAACACCCACCTTCAACAATTCGAGATTTCCGGTCAGAGTGGTTTTTCCCAATTTCTGAACGTTTGGCAGCTGCTATACAGTTATGACTATATTCATTCGAAAGATCTCATTGAGCTTCACATTTTTGCTTTTTGAAGCAAGTTTCTAGCTTTTCTCTACCGTGGGATATAGCCGATTTTCTTGTTTTCGCGTCGTAAACTTGTCATTTTTGCAGAAATCAAATAATCCAACATTTCCTGAACTACGCAAGCCGTAAAATCAAACTAAGGGCGTTGATCTGAAGGTCTCATAGGGACAAATTATCCGACGCATGAGCGTGTTACAACTGCTACTCTGTAGGCTGCTATCACAAAAAATGTAGTTTTTGCAAAAACACGACCAATTTTTTTCAAAGATTGTGGAGCATTCATCATGCAAGCTGGAGGGCTGCTGCTGAGCAAATGTGTTCTGCCCAAATATACCCATGGACGATTTTTTTAGTTGCCCCGATTGCTGCTTTCTAGCTAAAGTAATCGCTGGACAAATTTATAAAAAGTAGGCAAAATACAGGTTACGTACACATTTCAGCTTATTTCTCTATAACGAAGAGCGATTGCACAATAAATAAAAAATCGTCCCCAGCTATTTGATGGAGGTATCGAATGATATAACCGATGTTTCGCGAAAAAATTTACTTGAGTCTGCAAAAATTCTGGAATATTATACTTCTTCTAAAATGTGTTAAAAATATTTTAAAAGGCAAACATTAGTTTCGTGCCATGCATTAAAAAGAGAAAATGTCAAGCTACGTTTTGATATAAAAATGGCTTCTTAACTCCAAGTAATGAATGAATAATAATGGTGCAAACTTTATGTGACCAAAGGGAATCACCGCCCACGGATATACGTTTCCTAACCTCAAGTAATGTCTGCTTAAACTGTTCGATAACAAGAGATAACCCGCAGTTAGACCGTTGCACCAAATTAGGTTAACGTAACTCGGGTTTAACCAAGGTGTTGGTTTCCTTTCGGGTATTTTTGATTCATACGGCTTTAATCCTTTACGAAAATAGCTAAAACTTACAAATAACCTATTTCCGTACTCTTTAATATTCTGGGACCAGTCTCGTATTTTTAGTCCAAAAGATGAGAAAGTTTTGGTTTTTGGCCGTTAAGGCTCTCCATAGGTAGACAAGACATGGGATTGGTTGTTATGGCTGGAAAGAAGACACGAAAATGAACATTTTTACTTTTACAACCTTTGAGCTATCTCTAGTGGTTCAGTCAATATAATCAAAAAACTGGCCATTTTTTGAGAAAGTCAGTTTTTTCAAAATTACTGCCAAATGCTAAGGTCAAAGTTGGCTTATCTATACTCGATCGATACAGCGTCCAAATGCCCATTTTATGAGTGCCTGTTAGCCGGACTTTATTCCTTTAAGCTAGAGATTTGGCCGAAAAACCATTTTGGCAAAACTGCGATTAGTTTGTTTTGAACATCGATTTCTCAAAAACTACTCGACGGATTCCCGAGATTTTTGGCAGAATAGAAATTCGCACTTCTGCGGAGGGAAGTTTTTCTTGGTTTGGGCTAAAACGCAAGTAGCAAGAAAACTCAATGCGAAGTTGCGAAATTTCGTATTACCGTGCATTTGGCCGATTTTTTTCGATAGTTAAGACCTGCTGAGCCGAATCCAAATCCAAGCATTCCCTCGGCCCATATGTCCTTCATATCATGGCACATAACGAACTTTTGGCCTTAACTTTAATCTTATTTAGTGCAAACGAGCGTTTGTAAAAAGGACTGAAACTGAAACTGGAACTGAAGGCATTTAGACTAGTTGACTGAAACTGAACTGAAATTATTTTTGGTATCAGACTGAAACTGAAACTGAAAATGAAACTACAACTACCTAACTCTAGAACTGAAACTGAAACTGAAACCGAGCTAGAAAATTCAATGTAGATGCAATTTTGAGTGTAGTTTTATAGCTGCTGAAGCAACTTCTAATCTACCCATGTTGCTTATTGCCGCTATCATCATAAGACGCCGAAAACTGTTAAAATTGGTTATAATCTAAACTATTTCACTTACTTTAAGTCTAAAACATTTGGCCACTATCAACAATATTTAATAAGTAGAGTTTAGCAATTGCCGTTGAAGCACTAGTGCCCAATTTAAAAAGATTGATATTAGCCAGCAATATTAGATAACTGTTATCCAATTTTCTAGATTTTCAATCAATTCCGAAATAATAGCTAACTGATATCTTTTATATCTGATAACTGTATCTATTTTTCTTGAATGACAACAGTAACCATCAAAAAACAGATAACAGCTAGGAAATTTTTTTACAGTGAATGCTATAAATAATGTCTTCCAATTGTTTATATCCGACATTCTTGCGTGCTTTAATTGTTCTTGTACTCTAACATTGTTTGTTTCTTTTGTATATTTTGTAAATAAATTATCGATTTTGGGGTGTAGAAAGAAAGAAAGCAACTATCATATTGAAGGTGAAAAAAGAAAGAGGTACACTACACTATGAGCTTCTGGTGGGATTCGATCTGCTTCTCATCTGCTCTAGTTCGGTAAAAGGTTTTCCCTGGTACTAATCTGTCCTGCGTCAGGGCATCGAGCACCAGTACTGATATTAAAAGCCTGTATTCCTGGTATTTGGGAAGAACACTTTCTATACCTCCAAGCTGTAGAAATGTGGTGACCATTTACCAGTTGGAGATAGCAACTGGTCATAGCAACAATAAGTCAAGTGGCAAAAAAAAAAAATATGTTAGGAAATTTTGTATAATTTTCTTGTTTTTTTTAATGTGTTATTGTTTTTTTTAGTCATTGTAGAAAAGAAAGTTATTGTCTGTGCCTGTACTTCATGACTGATAAAAGAGACTGGACTAATTAGTTGCAGGTTCACAATCGGTAGTGTATGCCTACCGCTCCTCCTCGTGCCTAACAAATAAAATTCCTACTTAAAACTAGCAGATTTAACACGATACTTTAATTTTAGAATTTACACAAAATTATCAAATGACATTTTTCACAAATATAGGGAAAACAGCACGAACAAATGAAACGCCAAACCAACTGAACAACTAAAATCACAAAATACGTCTCAGCTGCCAATAATCTGGATTAGATCCCGACCCAACCAACTATTGCTAGTCGTCAAACAAGACACACTAAACACCCCAACTTATCATCAAGTGACTCCATTTTGGAAAACTACTGACGTAGCTAAAGTTTGAATTTAACATCATCATTCACGAAATAATTTACCAAACTGATACTGTTTCTAACAAATATTTCACAAATTACCCCCTCTTTGGCCCGCGCGCCCTCGCCGCGGTACGCGTATTAATAGGGTAAAATTTGAGGTTAGAAAATAAGTCATAGGTACTAGTTTGCTAAAACGCGTGTGAGAATTTTGAAAACACCGTAAAACTACACTGGAGAACCTCTCCAGAGGCTGACAATGGGAACAAGGCACCACACACACACACGGGCCCACTACCGGTGCTTGCCCCGATAAAGCAAAAACAAAGACATACAACACAACTGACGACAACACACAACAGACAACATAACACACACAGACAACAGACATACCCGGAGGACGACAACAAACAGATATGTACACAGGCCAAACTATGATGAAAAAACAAAAATTTCCCAAACCTCAGACAGAAGTGACCTAATGATTCACCCCACTATACAGACTAACCGGAGAATATAGACTATGAACAATGCCAGATAAAGGTAGATTCTAAGAATAAAGCACAATGGTAATAAAGCACAAGATATAAAGCAGCACCGAATCATTATGCTGGCAACAACATGGCAGTAGACAAAATGGCAAGAATTTCACAAGAAAGAATTTTGAAGAATAAAGTATCGTGTTCGTTTTAGGACAGAAAAGTGAAACACAAACCAGACAGTTAGAACCCGAAAAAGAACAAAACAAAAAAAAATGAGTAAAATACAACATAATTATAGCTGGTAGTAGAACAACAAAGAAAGAAAAGAATACGAAACAGTACAATGGCCCAGCCAAGGTAGCGGGCGCCCTTAGAAAAGCCAATCCGAAACCTCCGACGTTCAAGGAAAGTAAGAAGAACAACAATATTTGACAGAATTTTGAATAAATTTCACCCCGAGGCTCCCCCCAACCCACACATATCCCTAAGAACAAACACTCTTCCCCCACCACATGATAAATATCAACAAAAGACATATGTATATATGGGGAACAGAGGGCAATCAACAGCAAGCCTAGACCCAGGACAGGAGTTTGCAGGCGTATAAAACAGTCAATTAAGGGCAGAACATACCCGTCGCCAACCGTGGACACACCCACACTCAGGACCACCCAACATCACAACCACCCTAAACCACCAACAACCAATTCCAAGGCACAATGCCAAGACACCACACAGCCCATACAAAAGGTCTAACAAGCTCGATCCACCGAGCTGACACCTACACACCCGTATGTTTGTATGTTATGTTGTCTGAATGTGTTGTATGTTGTCTGTCTGTCCTACACACCCGCCAATCACTCGGCTATAAAGTCACAGAGAATGGCCAAACTGTCCCACCAGTGCCCGAACCGAAGAACCAGGTAACCGTAGAATCGAAGGCCCGGATAACCGGAAAACCATGAGCCAAATACCCGGACAACCGGAAGCCGTAGAACCATATACCGAACAACCAGGTAACCACCAAGACCTGTCCCAGGAAATAGGACCCCAGCATGGTCCCCCAAACCTCCAGCGTACATCCGTCCAAAGGAGCAGCCGGGCAGGGACCACCGATCCACGCAGGGGACCTAGGCTCACTGAGCGGGGGACGGGAGGGACACACACACACATTCATACTTATAGGCGAGTAAATGCAAAAAATAACTGTACTTTATTAATAACACAAGGAATGATCAGCAAGCCTCAAGAACAACCTACGTAAACAACATTATAGACATCACAACAAAAGAAACCACAACCAGACACAATACATATCTACCAGCTTAGTACATATTAGCCCTACCTATATGAATTTAAGGAGGGAAACGGCCGTTGCTTCTCTTTAAGAATCCGAATCCCAGAGGAAGAAGTCCTGACTGTTCCCTATCAAAGAAAAACGGCTGACAAACTACGGAATCTTTGTGAAAGTGCTGCATGTTATTCTCCACGCTCCTCAGAATCCTAATCTGGGGATTGGGATCGTAACCGCAGCACCCCACGAGAGGCGGGAGAAAAATAAAAGTAACCCCAGAACTATTGCCTAAAGGTAAAATGTTGTGACTTTTAATAGTAAAAGTTAAAAACCAAACATAAAATAGTAAGAATGGTGAGACAAAAATTTAAAACGACAGTGTAGGAGGTTCCGGAAAACACCAACTGAACGAGGTAAACACCCCTACAAGCAGACCCATCCCCTACTAGCAAT
>JASAND010012264.1:0-10297 GCA_030248195.1 Trissonchulus latispiculum
CAGTTATATAACTTGACAATGTCAGTTTGATCCAAAATCGACAGCCACGGATTTAGCTCATTTTCACACACAATACAATCAATTCCATGTGTTCTCTTGTACAAAATTAAATCCACATCAAAATGCGGACATACACCAGAGGTGATGACAACGGACTGAAATCTGTCAAAGACAGGCTTTATGGCCAGAGACGCATCCATGCAGCTGAAGTGAAGCGTTGGATTGTGAACGCCGGGCATTTTTGTATCATAGGGCTCTATTAGAAGGGTGAAGCCTAAAAAAGCAAGAAGCAAAAGATCTTATGAACCTGCCCTGAAAATAATCTCAACATTGAAATTTGTAATGAAATATGAAAAACTGAAATGGAAATTTAAATTACTGAAATGAAATATGAAAATTTTGAACCTGAAGCTTTAAGGTATTTAAAATTTAGACAATATGTCATGACGAATAGAGACACTGTGAACACTGACCTAACTGTCCTTTCTATACAGTTTTTTTATATTATTAAAAGGCCATCATAGCTTACCCTTAGAGTAGGTACTGACCAGGGTAGCAAAATGTGTCAGCAGAATCAGCGGGTTGAGATCTGACGTGTCCGCTATTTCCAGCGTCTTCAGCAACGCTGACAAGCGTTCCGCGCAGAACCTGAAAACAAATGACCCCCGCCGGGACAACAACAGTAACAACAATTGTGTGAGAATAGGAAAATGCCAAAATACGTGGACACCCAGAAATCTAACCAACCTTAGACGATTAGCAAATTAACAAATCGAGTATTGCTATGCTATGCTATGCTATGCTATGCTATATATATTGCCAGCCAACAGATTACATCCTTGCTATCTATTACATACCATATAAACAGATGGCAAAGTTAACTTATCGCTGGACAGGATATAAACATTAATGTCGATAATGTATAATACATAGGTGGCACTGATCAGGTTGGGCCACGTGGTGGCTACTTATCACCCGACCACGAATACATACAATCACCATGAATATGTTAGGCTTGCGATACGGTTCTTAAACTCGGATATTGAGGTGGTTGCAACAACATCCAAACGGAGATTATTCGAATATTTCACAATACTTTCACTAAAAAAGTGTTTTCTGATGTCTAGTCTAGTTTAACAAATTTGCCACTCTAAAAATTGCCAATTTTATTTAGAATTCGGATTCGAAGTATGAAGTTTGTGTGAAACATTATAAATTTTGGTTTAAACAATTTAGTTTCCCAGTCAGTATTTACTGGCACGACAAAATTACCGACACATAATCCCTGCAAAATACATAGGAATTTCTCGAAGGCAGGCTGCACTAGCAAGAGATTAAATACCAAAAAACTAGCCTGTAAAATACATATGAGGGTTAAATTACTAGATCGATAGAGCAAGTACATCTTCTAAACTGACCTCAGAGGTTTTCGCTCAATGGCCACCTTAGTCTGTATGTCCTGCAGGAAAGCGGCCGGACTCTCCTGAACGACATACTGAACTCGCAGACGGTGCTTCAGATACTCCAGGAGGCGGCGAAGAAAATGCAGGAAATGCTCCGCTGTTCGAATGTTGCCCGGAATAGCCTCTGGAAAAAAACGGGGAAAATCATCACAGGAAATGAATAAAAACAAGTAAAAAACGATAATAAATAAAGGCAATAATCATAATGTAAATGGAACGAAAACACTAGCATCCAAGAAATAATCAAAGCTGACTGGCTTTTTCTTACTGAGAGACCCTCCAGAAATCGGTTTCCACCCCAGACTTGAATCACCCCCAGAATGCCCCCCTCCCCCCTTTAAGTCGCCCCCCCCCCCAAACTTGGTGTCCACTCCAGACCTAGGGGGGAGCCCCCGTAGACCCCCAGAAATTTTTGCATAGGAGGAAAAAGCCAGACTGGTCCAGCCCAAAAGAAGAAAAAGTTACACACAACTTAGTACATGGTAACGAATGAAAATTGAAACAGACGAATCAAAAAACCGAAAGGCGGCAAAAATGTAGCAAAGAACTTATTAACACTGTCTGAGAGACCCGCAAAAATGCCGGGCCACTTACAAAAAACTGAGTTACACAATTGAAGAAATTATCACAATCATGCTAGCACTAATATAAGTCCACAATGCAAGCAAATCAAAATCTTCAACTTTAAATTCCACATCTAACCAGGTAAACCAGGACCAACCTTGCAGGATGTCATTAGGCAAAACTGAAATATGGAAAAAACCAAATTTACAATAAAGGTTTAAACATTGCAACAAACCTCAAAGTAGACACAATTAGAAAAGAAAACAAGGGCAAAACTACAATTTTGAAACCACATCCATTCAACAAAAAAATATTAATTATTTGGATTAATTATGCCCTGATTAACACAAATTAGTCTCACCAGGATTAGCATAGGCTTGATCGGCTTCTCGTTGCTGTTGAACCTCCCTAAGACCCTGGACCATACGCTCATATTCCTGTTGCAATTGCTCTGCATTGGATTCTTTGATTCTATAGTACGACCAAAAAATGTGTGTACAAACTTCGACCGTTTATAGCAGATTAACCTTTGGAGTAAACCCCAACAATGTATATATTCTTAGAATCCTCAGGAACTCGAGATTTCGAAAATCCGGAAAATTCCGGAATTCCGGGTTTCATTCACGGAAAATCTAAAGTTTTTAGTTTTTCGCCAAATTGTTATCGCAATCAAAATTTTGTTTTCACGATCGAATAGAGCTGGTCCCGCTGCATATTTTTGCTCTTACAAGTTTTTCACGAAAATGCACCCAGTTTCCGGAATTCCAGGTTTTCAAAATTTCCGGATTTTAAAAATTTTCTCCAATACCCACAAGATGGGTATCATTCGAAAGCTCTCATCGAGCTGAACAACTTTTGTAATAGAATGAACTCTTGAAAATGCACACATTCCCCGGAATTCGAGAAAACCGGATTTTCCGGATTTTAAAAATTTTCTCCAATACCCCACAATATGGGTATCATTCGAAAGCTCTTGATGAGCTGAACAAATCTTGTAATAGAACCAACTCGCAGAAATGAGCCCAGTTCTCGGAATTCGCTAAAACCTTCAAAACTAGAGTGAAATCCGGAATTCGTGAATTTCGGGAATTTGGTGCATTTTCAGACATTGGTTCTATTACAAAATGTGTTCAGCTCATCAAGAGCTTTCGAATGATACCCATATTGTGGGGCATTGGAGAAAATTTTTAAAATCCGGAAAATCCTGTTTTCTCGAATTCCGGGAAATGTGTGCATTTTCAAGAGTTCATTCTATTACAAAAGTTGTTCAGCTCGATAAGAGCTTTCGAATGATACCCATCTTGTGGGTGGGTATTGGAGAAAATGTTTAAAATCCGGAAATTTTGAAAACCTGGAATTCCGGAAACTGGGTGCATTTTCGTGAAAAACTTGTATGAGCAAAAATATGCAGCGGGACCAGCTCTATTCGATCGTGAAAACAAAATTTTGATTGCGATAAAAATTTGGCGAAAAACTAAAAATTTTAGATTTTCCGTGAATGAAACCCGGAATTCCGGAATTTTCCGGATTTTCGAAATCTAAAGTTCCTGAGGATTCTAAAAATATATACATTGTTGGGGTTTACTATAAAGGTTAATCTGCTATAAACGGTCGAAGTTTGTACACACATTTTTTGGTCGTACTATAGAAAACAAGCAATGAAAATCAAAATCAAAATCAAATCAAAATGTCAAAATTCAAAAACTTGAATTAAACTTTGTCCAATCGACATAAATTGATGAAAGGACAACACTGAAATTGTACAATAAAAGTAGACAGATTCAAAACCATTTTCGTAGAACAAACAAAAATTCAGAAATGCAACAAAATTACAAAAATTATTTTATTAGTTAGCTGAAATTTAAAAAATTTAATACTAATGACAGAAAATTTAGCTAAAAAACGTACTGGGCAACATGTTTCGTTAGCGCATCCAGGGCATTTTGACAACGCTCGAGGCTGCGTTTGCTCATCGTTACACTCATAGATTCAATACAGACGTTGTCTAAAATGAAAAAATAAATCTGAATGCTTGGGATCTTGAGAATTTTTCAAAAATCATAAATTAAATTTAAATTTCTTATTCAATGAGAAACACTTTCCTTTGGTTATTTCACTGGTAAAGAACTTGCCAATATTATGCGCTTCATCAAAAACCACGACAGACGTTTTGGACAAATTTTTGGAGATCATTTCGGCTATCTTAGGATCCAAAAGATAATGATAGCTGTACACTACAATCTGCGCATGCGCAATCTGCAAAATTAAAATACCCTTCACAATTTTACAATTTTTAATTTTACAGATTACACTTAGAGCTAACCAAATATTAATTATTGCGCATCGTACGAAATTCGGAGAAAATTAAACCCGTGATTTGCTGGGGTTCACTTTAAAAAAACAACTATATACATACAACAAAACTAAAACCTGAAAAAATGTACCAATATTCAGGAAAAAACACTTACAGCATTTCTGGCCACAAAATACGGACACCAACCCCGCTTTTGGCCATACTCTTTCAATTCATCCTAAATCAGAAGAAAAGCCATTTCAGTTTCGATGACAGAATTTGTCAAAGCATGAGTCTAGCACAGCTTTTTCTCTATAAAAATTATTTGAAGATTTAAAATAGATTGAAATATTTAAATTCAGCTGACATAGATGAAAAACTATTCTAGCTCATACCAAATCATAGACCCCATGCGGCAGAATGTACTCCTGACCGTCCGCAAAAAAGTTCTACAAAAAACGAATTCAGTTAGATATTATGACAACCAAAATTTACTGAAAAGTGCTCCGGCTTTCGAAGACACTAACATTTCTCGAGCCAAAAGGGGGACTGCAGGAGGTCACAGCCCTTGCATAAAACACGAGTTTATAATAGGAAGAGTAAGACATTCAGCTCTTCCCAATAGAATAAGCTTGCAAGAAGCTCGAAACATTAAGGCCGAAATCTCGGGGGGGGGGAGGAGCTTCTCAGCGTGTAAACATACAACGCTGACATTTTACAAGAGCAGGTGCTTCCGACTCCGGTCATTTACATAATCGATCAATAGAGAGAGAGAAAAGCTTTACCATACATTACATGCATAAGCAAACCACCGCAGGATATACGAACATTCATACTACCACAAGGTCGCACACGTACTTCATAGAAGCTGCACTGCGGAACCGAGTCATCATAGGCTCGTTTCGCTCGCACAAAGGACGCCGTCAGGGCCAAACACTTTCCGTCCACAACTTTGCCAATACGATGCTTACTCACCTAAAGCAGCAAAAAAACCACAGGGGATGTTGGAGGTCAAAATTTCAAACAAAACAGGTCGCAGATTCAATTTTACAGTCATTTTCCCCCAATTTTTTTCCCAAAATGACAAAGCTATTCAAAGAATTGCAAAAGTTTTCCAACCTTCCATATTATGTCAAAGGTAGAAAACTAAAGTGACCCCTGGAGAGTACTCCAACCTACAGAAGGTTATAGGGTGCCGATTCTTATCTCCGGATTCTCAGCCGGAAGCCAGGAGCGACAACTCTAATGTTGACTACATCTGTGGAAGGGGAGGGACCAGCCCTCCATCAGACATTACGCCAGAATACAGACATCTGTTACCTTCCCACCGTGGTTGTACCCATTCACCGACCAGCTAAGGATCGACAGCTGGGTTGGCTAGAGCCCACGGCGAACCGATATGTGCTTGGTCCCTTGCTCAAGGGGATTTGTAGAAAGCCTTTGAGGTAGTATGAATGTTCATGTATCCTGCGGTGGTTTAAACATGCATGTAATGTATGGTAAAACTTTTCTCTCTCTCTATTGATCGGTGGCAAAACGGAGTCAGGAAGCACCTGCTTTGTAAAATGTCAGCGTTGTATGTTTACACGCTGAGAAGCTCCTCCCCCCCGAGATTTCGGCCTTAATGTTCCGAGCTTCTTGCAAGCTTATTCTATTGGGAAGAGCTGAATGTCTTACTCTTCCTATTATAAACATCGTGTTTTATGCGAAGGGCTGTGACCTCCTGCAGTCCCCCTTTTGGCGTCGAGAAATGTTAGTGTCTTCGACAGCCGGAGCACTTTTTCAGTAAAAATTTTGGTTGTCATAATATCTAACTGAATTCGTTTTTGTAGAACTTTTTTGCGGACGGTCAGGAGTACATTCTGCCGCATGGGGTCTATGATTTGGTATGAGCTAGAATAGTTTTTCATCTATGTCAGCCGAATTCAAATATTTCAATCTATTTTTAAAATCTTCCAAAATAATTTTTATAGAGAAAAAGCTGTTCTAGACTCATGCTTTGACAAATTCTGTCATCGAAACTGAAATGGCTTTTCTTCTGATTTAGGGGATGAATTGAAAGAGTATGGCCAAAAAGCGGGGTTGGTGTCCGTATTTGTGGCCAGAAATACTGTAAGTGTTTTTTCCTGAATATTGGTACATTTTTTCAGGTTTTTTTTAGTTTTCAGTTGTATGTATATAGTTGTTTTTTTTAAAGTGAACCCCAGCAAAATCACCGGTTTAATTTTCTCCGAATTTCGTGCTATGCACAATAATTAATATTTGGTTAGCTCTAAGTGTAATCTGTAAAATTAAAAATTGTAAAATTGTGAAGGGCATTTAATTTTGCACATTGTGCATGCGCAGATTGTAGTGTACAGCTATCATTATCTTTTGGATCCCTAAGATAGCCGAAATGATCTCCAAAAATTTGTCCAAAACGTCTGTCGTGGTTTTTGATGAAGCGCATAATATTGGCAAGTTCTTTACCAGTGAAATAACCAAGGAAAGTGTTTCTCATTGAATAAGAAATTTAAATTTAATTTATGATTTTTGAAAAATTCTCAAGATCCCAAGCATTCAGATTTATTTTTCATTTTAGACAACGTCTGTATTGAATCTATGAGTGTAACGATGAGCAAACGCAATCCGAGCGTTGTCAAAATGCCCTGGATGCGCTAACGAAGCATCATCTTGCCCAGTACGTTTTTTAGCTAAAATTTCTGTCATTAGTATTAAATTTTTTAAATTTCAGCTAACTAATAAAATAATTTTTGTAATTTTGTTGCATTTCTGAATTTTTGTTTGTTCTACGAAAATGGTTTTGAATCTGTCTACTTTTATTGTACAATTTCAGTGTTGTCCTTTCATCAATTTATGTCGATTGGACAAAGTTTAATTCAAGTTTTTGAATTTTGACATTTTGATTTGATTTTGATTTTGATTTTCATTGCTTGTTTTCTATAGTACGACCAAAAAATGTGTGTACAAACTTCGACCGTTTATAGCAGATTAACCTTTATAGTAAACCCCAACAATGTATATATTTTTAGAATCCTCAGGAACTTTAGATTTCGAAAATCCGGAAAATTCCGGAATTCCGGGTTTCATTCACGGAAAATCTAAAATTTTTAGTTTTTCGCCAAATTTTTATCGCAATCAAAATTTTGTTTTCACGATCGAATAGAGCTGGTCCCGCTGCATATTTTTGCTCATACAAGTTTTTCGAAAATGCACCCAGTTTCCGGAATTCCAGGTTTTTCCAAAATTTCCGGATTTTAAACATTTTCTCCAATACCCACCCACAAGATGGATCATCATTCAGCTCTTATCGAGCTGAACAACTTTTGTAATAGAATGAACCTCTTGAAAATGCACACTTTCCCGGAATTCGAGAAAACAGGATTTTCCGAATTTTAAAGCCATTTTCTCCAATGCCACACAATATGGGTATCATTCGAAAACTCTTGATGAGCTGAACACATTTAGTAATAGAACCAATGTCTGAAAATGCACAAATTCCCGAAATTCCCGAATTCCGGATTTCACTCAGTTTTGAGGTTTTGGCAATTCCAAGAACTGGGCTCATTTCTACGAGGTGGTTCTATTACAAGATTTGTTTCAGCTCATCAGAAACTTTCGAGCATGATACCCATATTGTGGAGATTCTCGGAAAATTTTCAAAATCCAGAAAATCCGGTTTTCTCGAATTCCGAAGAATGTGTGCATTTTCAAGAGTTCATTCTATTACAAAAGTTGTTCAACTCGATGAGAGCTTTCGAATGATATTCTACATCTTGTGAATTGTGGAGAAAATTTTTAAAATCGGAATTTGAGCCCCTAATTCCGGGAAGCTGGGTGCCTTTTCGTGACAAACTGTAGAGCAATTTTTAAAAATGCAGCGAGACCAGCTCTATTCGATCGTTGAAAACAAAATTTTGATTGCGATCTTTATTTTGGCGAAAAACCAAAAACTTAGAATTTTCCGTGAGATGGGCGGGAACCCTGAATTTTCCGGATTTTCCGAAATCTGGAGTTTCAAGAGTTCTACAAAATTGTAATGTATACATTGTTGTTGGGAGGTTTATCTCCAAGGTTAATCTGTCTCGGCAGATTTCGAGTTTGTACACACATTTTTTGGTCCTACTATAGAATCAAAGAATCCAATGCAGAGCAATTGCAACAGGAATATATGGGCAATATGGTCAGGGTCTTAGGGAGGTTCAACAGCAACGAGAAGCCGATCAAGCCTATGCTAATCCTGGTGAGACTAATTTGTGTTAATCAGGGCATAATTAATCCAATTGTTAATATTTTTTTTTGTTGAATGGATGTGGTTTCAAAATTGTAGTTTTGCCCTTGTTTTCTTTTCTAATTGTGTCTACTTTGAGGTTTGTTGCAATGTTTAAACCTTTATTGTAGAATTGGTTTTTTTCCATATTTCAGTTTTGCCTAATGACATCCTGCAAGGTTGGTCCTGGTTTACCTGGTTAGATGTGGAATTTAAAGTTGAAGATTTTGATTTGCTTGCATTGTGGACTTATATTGAAATTTTAGCATATGATTGTGATAATTTCTTCAATTGTGTAACTCGGTTTTTTGTAAGTGGCCCGGCATTTTTTGCGGGTCTCTCAGACAGTGTTAATAAGTTCTTTGCTACATTTTTGCCGCCTTTCGGTTTTTTGATTCTTCGTCTGTTTCAATTTTCATTCGTTACCATGTACTAAGTTGTGTGTAACTTTTTCTTCTTTTTCGCTCAGTCTGGCTTTTTCCTCCTATGCCATAGGGGGTGGGGGTCCTACGGGGGCTCCCCCCTAGATCCTGGATGGACACCAAGTTTGGGGGGGGGCGACTTAAAGGGGGAGGGGGGCATTCTGGGGGTGATTCGAAGTCTGAGGTGGAAACCGATTTCTGGAGGGTCTCTCCGTAAGAAAAAGCCAGTCAGCTTTGATTATTTCTTGGATGCTAGTGTTTTCGTTCCATTTACATTATGATTATTGCCTTTATTTATTATCGTTTTTTACTTGTTTTTATTCATTTCCTGTGATGATTTTCCCGTTTTTTTCCAGAGGCCATTCCGGGCAACATTCGAACAGCGGAGCATTTCCTGCACTTTCTTCGCCGCCTCCTGGAGTATCTGAAGCACGTCCTGAGTTCAGTATGTCGTTCAGGAGAGTCCGGCCGCTTTCCTGCAGGACATACAGACTAAGGTGGCCATTGAGCGAAAACCTCTGAGGTCAGTTTAGAAGATGTACTTGCTCTATCGATCTAGTAATTTAACCCTCATATGCATTTTACAGGCTAGTTTTTTGGTATTTAATCTCTTGCTAGTGCAGCCTGCCTTCTGAGAATTCCTATGTATTTTGCAGGATTATGTCTCGGTATATATTTGTCGTGCCAGTAAATACTGACTGGAAACTAAATTGTTTAAACCAAAATTTATAATGTTTCACACAAACTTCATACTTCGAATCCGAATTCTAAATAAAATTGGCAATTTTTAGAGTGGCAAATTTGTTAAACTAGACTAGACATCAGAAAACACTTTTTTAGTGAAAGTATTGTGAAATATTCGAATAATCTCCGTTTGGATGTTGTTGCAACCACCTCAATATCCGAGTTTAAGAACCGTATCGCAAGCCTAACATATTCATGGTGATTGTATGTATTCGTGGTCGGGTGGATAAGTAGCTCACGTGGCCCAACCTGATCAGTGCCACCTATGTATTATACATTATCGACATTAATGTTTATATCCTGTCCAGCGATAAGTTAACTTTGCCATCTGTTTATATGGTATGTAATAGATAGCAAGGATGTAATCTGTTGGCTGGCAATATATATAGCATAGCATAGCATAGCATAGCATAGCAATACTCGATTTGTTAATTTGCTAATCGTCTAAGGTTGGTTAGATTTCTGGGTGTCCACGTATTTTGGCATTTTCCTATTCTCACACAATTGTTGTTACTGTTGTTGTCCCGGCGGGGGTCATTTG